>CM042753.1:27657189-27670832 GCA_022496165.2 Catalaphyllia jardinei | reverse complement strand
AAATAGTTCAACACATGTACATAGCTTGTCACCTTCGAGTATATAACACGTGGCCTGTTTTTCTCTGTTTTCTTTGAGATAGCAAAGCCTTCGTTTAGCTGGTTAGTTGTTCCTAAAATACATAAAATATACGATCAAAATTAAATATAACTTAACCCCCGGAGCAGCTATTTTTGGAAGTATGACCAGATAAGACAGACAACTGACTCGACAAATCTTCAAAAACAAAGTTGAGTTGTTAATATATTCCATACAACTGCCACAAAACCTACAAATTCCACGTCGTTTGTAAACTCAAACCAGAGGAAATAATTTTAAACCATCCCTGTGTAAACTTGTTAAATTAACATAGGTTTATAAATCTCAGACTATTAGCTTACCTTTACCAGATAACCCCTCTTTTGTAACGGCATCGACTTCTGCTGACAACACGGCAACCTCCATCTGAAAACTCAGCGTTGAAAGTTGTCGTACTTTGAGGTGGAGCTCCCTTGAAAAGAGGTTAATTCCTTCGAAAATGTAACCTCAAAGCAAGTAGCTTTCATTACCAAAGCCTAGGAAATTCTGAATAGTGTCTAGTACTCTTCGCACGCAGTCAACGTCCATTTTGAAAACCAAGAGGAAATCGCACAAAGTCGCGCTTGCGTATTTATGTTGCCTCACTTTAAAGAGGAGCATTTCCGCTTCTTCAGGGGAGGGGTTAGTTGCTAATGGCCAAGAGTGAGAGAAGCGTGAATTTTACAATTTGAAAGGGTTTCATTTCTAACTACCGGTAATCCAAGCTAATTATGTGAGCGCCATCATTAATATACGAAATGAAACGACAAGAAGGCAAAATGGGTGGTGTATTTTCTGACGTAGTAATTTCTGCAAGGACCATGACAAAACAGAAGTACGGATCCTCTCGTTTTAGAGGATCTAATCAGCTATCAGTTGAATAATAGACGAAAATTAGCAAGGCTGATTACACAGTAAAGAGATCTATTTCTACCACCAGTCTCGTAATCTAGTTCAATCCAGGAGCCCGTTTCTCGAAAGCTCCAGAAACCTTTTCAGGCCCGATTTCAGAGCGGTTTTATTCACATATTCTAATATGAACAGAGGTTCTCTTCATGCAAGAAGTTTCTGGCGTATACACTTCTCCATTTTTAGGTACAGATGAACTAAAAATGGATTTACGGGCCCGAAAAGTTCCCGAGGCTTTCGAGAAAAGGGCCCCAGGAGACTTTGTGATCCTGAACGGGGGACAGGTAGACTGGTATCTGGAAGACTCCTAATAAGATAATCCAGGAGAACAGGCAGAAACGGGTTACCTCCAAACACAGTCCGGAGAACTGCCATCGGGCAAATCCTCTCCAGTTCAACATGGTGGCCATTTACAATCAATAACCATAGAAATGCTTTTGTTCGTTACTCTCGACCAAAACCCCCCACCCCCACCCCACCCCGCTAGCCAAAGAGGCTTCTTTAAGGAGAGGTGCGGGCGGCAGAAAGGGGACAACAGGCCTTTTTCCGCCCTGGGGACAAAGAACTCGCCCGCTTTTCTTCTCCCTCCGTTGCCCGCACCGCCCGTGACCGAAGGACTTGTTGTAAATAAACGGTTTTTCGAATTTAGTTATGAGTAATGGCTAGTGCTTGTAAAGTTAGGGTAGCCTGTAATCTAAGCTGACCCAAGATTCCCTCTTAAGTCGTTCAACGCTGGAGTTTAAACAGAAGGCATCGCATATCGCTGATAAAAACATTCTTTTAATCGATCCTTTCTCGGACCAGAGTTTTACACATTCGTTCACTGAGCAGACTGAAAAAGAGCTATACAGATTTGATAAATTAGCAACGAATGCTGGAACACAAGAAACTCCCGCCTAAACTTTAGACAAAGAGAAAATCAAAATCACTTTCCCAAAACGAAGTCTTCGCCTTTCTTAATGTTCTTCTTCAGTTCGGGGATAACCTGAAAAATGAGAAAAAAGCACATCCACGAGGAAATGTAGTCTCAATTCTAAAAGGAGAGTTTTGACAAGGTTGCCACGGGCATAGCTTTTCAAACTTCCTTGACTATTCCCTGATTAAAATAAACTTTCCCTGACCAACTAAATACAAAATGTCGTTCCTTCTTCATCAAGTAAAAATATCGTTGAGATCACAATGACCCGAAATGTTTCTTCTAGCATTCAGTCGATGGTATCGAATTAACCAGCCACGTTAACTATTTCAATTTTCCCTGACTTTTCTTCAAAATGTCAATTTTGTCTGACTCGGAATACAATTTCCTGACTTTGCCCTGATCTTGAAGAAATTTTTTCCCGGACCCTTGGCAACCCTGTTGGATATAGAGAAAAACTGGTTTTTTTTTCACTCCTGCAACAAATTGACAGGGTTATCTTCCGATCATGAAAGAAAATTTAAGCTAACAAACGACCATAAAATAGTCTCTTCTGTCTTCACTCTTAACTTCATTTTCGCTTTTCTTTTTTTATCATGTTGTTCCTGTTGTCAACCAATCAATCCATATTTCTAGAAAGAAAACACTGTCGAGTTCAAAGTAGAAGTCACTGTCGTAGCAGAAAATGTGAAATTGTTTTCATATGACTTCTTCTGACTTATCAGTTTTGGTTGATGTTAGAACAAGTTATGTATGGGAAAGCTGGGGGGGGGGGGGGAACTTAAGCACTGACGACGGCGACACCAGGGACGACGCTTAGCAAAAAATGAATTTAAATATTACTCTCGAATTCATAAGTAACTAAACCCATCCAGAGCGCAAATCTGTCTAAAAATCTGCCCAAACTAAATATGCAAAGCCAGCAATCAATTCCATAAGGAAATCCAAAATATTTGTCGTCGAGGCCAAGGTTCTCCAAAATACACAAAACTTGGTAATTTTACGTTGTTATTTAGCAGAGAACGGCAAGGAAATGCACAAAGATTTATAACGCACGTGCACAGCTATTGTTCTGCTCATTCAACCTTTTGTTTGGCGACGTTCCCGTTGCCGTTGCCGTCGTGGTTTGCTCAAGTTCCCTACTATTACAGATGTTGCGAAGGCGATGTTGCACTGACCTCTTCTAGCTTTTTTGTCTCGTACGCAGACAGTTGTCCAATACCCAAGTTGGTCTTTACGCCATCGGGCTAAAATGAAACAAAAAGAAAGGAATAGAATGAATTAAAGACCGAAGAAGAGGCGAGGACGAACGCACAAACAAAGCAATGCCTTCCAATGGGTTCAGCATCCTATGAAACCATGGACACTGATCTATAAGTAACTGGTCGTTTAGCCAGAAAGTCGATCAGCCCCTAACCTATTGACCCCAACCAGAAGTCGAAAACAGTCTATTTCTCGTTCGTTAAGGTCGGCACACACTAGGGGACTAGTCGCAGGGACTAATCGCAGGGACTTGCTTCGGGGACCAGTCTCCTAGTGTGTACTCGTATTTTGCATCGGAATTCTAGTCGCAGGGACCACATTTTTGGTCCCTGCGATTAGTCCCACGAATTAAGCTGGTTTGATTTCTGGGATTAGTCACAGGGATCAAAAGTCCCACAAATCGGTCAATTTTCTAGTGTGTACACACTTAGGGATAAGTCCCTGCCCCTGCGGCTAGTCCCCTAGTGTGTGCCTAGCTTTAAGCGTGAATGTGGGCTAATTGACTTCTGGTTGGCGGCTAACCAGCTAGTGGCTAATCAACTTTGGGGCCAAACGACCGGTAACCTAGCTATTGGTTGTATTAAATATATTTCGATTACTGTAACAATGAATTTGCAATTGCGCTTGCTTTGTTTTAACTGCAGTCGATGGCTAGAGGGAACTATCTAACTTTGAACTGAGTTGGACACATAAGCGCACTTCCTTAACCAAGCTTTTTTGACCTTGATGTTTACGTTCACAGTTAAAGTTGGAGAATAAAAAACTGCTACAAGGCCATTTTTGAAGTCTAGGATTCGTAGTCACCAAAAGTAAACAGAATAAATTAAGGTACTGTGGGAAGCGGAATGGTCTTGTGGGTACTGCACTCGACTCTGGAGCGAGCGGTCCGAGTTTGAGCCCTGAGCGGAGACATTGTGTTGTGTTCTTGGGCGAAACACTTTACTGTCGCATTGCCTCTTTCCAGTCAGGTGTGCAAATGGGCAATGACAAATTTAATGCTGGGGGAAACCCTGCAATGGAATGGCATCTCATCCAGGGGTGAGTAAAAATACTCGTAGTCGCTTCATGCTACAGTACAGAAACCAGGATCAACTCCGGCCTGATGGGTCACTTGGCTCGCGTGCAGCTTTCACTGCCTAAAATACCGTGATAACACTCCTTTAACCACCTGAAGTGGCACCAAACCAAGAACGGTAAATGAACACAGTGTCATTACTTACCCCAAGTTCTACAGGTGAAGCAAAGTATCCCGTGTCGCAGACATCTGACTTGATAAATGCACACTCCACCATACCCTTCTTTCCATTGAGTGCATCAAGAACCTAAAACATATCACCAGTGAGCACTCCACTAATAAACACTTCGCACTGACATCCAATACTATTTTTAAAATCACACTTCTGAACTTTCTTTTGGAGTTGAGCTTTCTTAAGCTAGCAGCTGATAGCCAAGCTCTAGTCTGGACTTGAGTAGGAAGGTTATCACATTTCTCAGTAACCTTTCCCATAAACCATTGCATTGTAGAATTCGGGTTGACGAGGCATTCTTAGCACTACGCTGCAGACAGTTAACAAGTGACAACCCTAAAAGATGTTAGGAACTAAACCTGTTGAACCTATCATGTGTTGTCTTGCTTGCTCTTTTGCTATTTTTTTACAATCATCAGGGCTTTGATTAAGCATTTAACAAGTTAGCAACACAACAGGAGGATCAGCTACCCTTCAACTTACACTGTCAATGTACTTACAATTGTGCAATTTGTCACACGCAACTGAGTGCATGAGAATATATACAAACAAAACAATTATAACCTCCCAAATAAATCATCACATGATCTGAATTGGGTGGCAATAATGATATAAACACTATAGCCGAATACGCCTATTTGTAATAGACCAAGGCAAAATAAGCCATTTCTTTTGTGCCTCTGTTTCAAAGCAAGTCTAAGTGCGAAACCATTCTTATTGAAATGACTTTGATTTGCATGAAAAGGAAACTGCATGCAGAACTCATTTTCATATGAAAGGTTTCACACTTAGACTCGTTTTGAAACTGAGGCAAAAGAGAACTCGGAAATGTCTTATTAATACAATACTGCATCAACTTAAACAGAATCATAAATTGACATCCTTAAATGGAAAAAAAAACTGTATTGGCATGCCTTGGACAGTACTTACTGAGGAAATAAACTTTGTTCCAGCATATGCCATTGAAAGAGTCGCAGATCCCTGAAACAAGACAAATACCGAGTACCAATCACGAATGTATTGCCAATGCTGGCCAACATGTCTCTTTCTCCCACCCCACCCCTGTGTAGCCTGTGTGGAAAGCATTCCACAGGAGAAGGCAAACAAGAAAAGTATTGGGTGAGAACAAACAATTCAGGTGGGTGGGTGGGGCAAGTGCTGCCTTGATTTGTTTGCTCTTGCCTTTAAGTGCATCTAAACCCAAAATATTTTTTAGCTTAAATAAATCTTTGCACCTGTTCAAAACGCAATGCGCCTTTTTAAACTAAATCTCAACTTTCTTGTAGGCTGTAAAAGTTACGAAATAAGCCATCATTCATTCCATGACTGAGCTAGTAAGGGGCATGGGGTTTATTCCTGGTTTGACGTCACAGACAGATTTGCATTGCAGTAACCTTTGTGAATATGCATGGAAAGAAGTTTGTGACGTCAAACCAGGAATAGACCCATACCCCTTACTGACTCAGTTGTGCAACAGACGATGACCAGATATCGTAACTTTTACAGTCTGTAAAAGTCAACATTTGGGTTAAAAAGGGCAAAAAGGCACAATGTGTTTCAAACAGGTGCAAAGATTTATTTAAGCAAAAAAAATATTTTGGGGTTAGGTGCACTTAAATTTTCAAGCAGCCACAATGCCAAAAAAGCTCTTTATTTGTAGACGAAAACTTCTATGCAGGCTATCTGATAAGTTCAGCATCATCACACAGATCACATGCAGGAAGCATAGACAATACTCCTAGTTGCTTCATGTATGCATAAACCAGGGCTAGGTCAATGTACAACATTGTTGCTACAATCTAATAACATGTTCATTGAGGTGCATCCAAAGAAAAACAAAGGAAATACTCACAGATCCAGCTTTCGCGTTCACCACTTCTGTACCCGCGTTTTGAATACGGTCAGTAAGCTTCTCTGTCTCCTCATCTGTAAAGGATGCCTTTGGTGAAGTCTTGAAGACAAACAATATCATATGAGCAGCATACGTTAAAGCCTCCTCCAGTTAACAATTTTAAAACATATTTAGCTTTTGGCTTCCAGTCTAAAACCTTTATAAGCTAAAATATAAAAGTGGCAAATGAAAAATGTGATTGTGTGAAAGAAAGTGTTTGAAAATGTAAACTAGTGGGATAATCTCAGATAGCACAGAGTTTACGACACACAATCTATGGCTCTGATACAGAAGTCACACAGTTATGTGGCCGAAACTATATCCAACATTGGTGACAGAGTCACCTCATAGATTCATGAAATTATTTGGCACCACCACAGGTGTCCGAAACTTATGATAAGAATCAATCAAATCATGATTAGTCCCTCTTTCACTTAGTCCATCATGCGCGACGCAAAAGAAACCCGTGAGAAAAAATGGCCACGTGAAATCCTGGGGGCAAGGCATCTAATCCAGAGAGTTTTTTATTTTTCAGTATAAATTTTCTCAGGAGTTCACGCAACCATTTTGTCTTGCTGTTTTCTTTTGCATCACACACGACGGACTGAGTGAAAGAGGGACTACTCGTAGTTTTCACGCATTGCGGTGTTGTGTAACACTTTTGGCTGTTGAGAATTTGGGCACTCAACAAGGCATTGTATGGAGAACCTCGTTCGACCAATCTTTGAATATGCTAGCCTGGTGTGGTCACCGCATCTAGTTAAAGACATCCATGAAATCAGGAGGGTACTAAGGAGAGCTTCGAAAATTGCCTTAGGCAAAAGACAACAAGAGATGGCATATGAGGACAGGTGTAAAAAACTTTTATTATGGTTTGGCAATGGCTTGGAGTTGCTGTTAGCATTTTCAGTGTGCTTTCAGTGTGTCATGATTCTAAATATTCACTGAAAAAATGAACAATGTACCCCAATGCTGACCTTCAGTCATTAATTTCTGTGTTTCATATGTGGTTTCTGGTTTGTTTTAGGGATATTAACCTAAAGGTGGTTGGTGTATTGTTATAACAATATGCCAGAAATAAATATCGTAAATAATTTTCTATATCCTAATCAATTTTAACCTCTTACTAACCGAGCGCAAGGGCCGTACTGGGGAATATTGGCCGTTCCGAAAATCAGCAGGGAACTGGGGCAAGTTTCTAATTTTAACTAATCAATAAACTGACACCAAAAGATCATGTTGAGATTGGTCATTTGACCAAGAATTATGCTTTTAGGGAGGACAGAGACCAAGTTATGGACCTTGAAACATTCAAACGGACCTCGTTTCTAATTTTGAGACAGCATCCTCCAAAATCACAAACTCTTAAAATTTTTATGATTTCTGTGATACTCTTTAAAATGGGCAAACATAGCGATTTTCATTTCAGCTTCTTTTAAATAGTAGGTAGATAACAGGATTTCACAGTTGTCACTAAACTGATAAAAACTCTTAAGAGTTTATCTGGTTTTGGTGGAGGCTTTGTCAAAATTAGAGACATTTGTATGGATTTTGAACCATATTTCAAGGTTCATAACTTGGTATCTGTTCAACCTAAAAGCATCATACTTGGTCAAATGACCAATCTCAACATGATCTTTCATGTGGTGGTGTCATTTTATTGATTAGTTCAAATTTGAAGCTCATCCCAGTTCCCGGCTGAATTTCGGAACAGCCAATTGGACAAGGTTGTGGCAGTGTGGACCAAGTGAAACGAGGTCCGTACAAAAACGAACGAGGGCCAATATTCCCCAGTATGGCTCAAGCTAGCTAGGTTAGTAAGTAGTTTATTATATGGCACTTATGCCAATGATGCTTGTTTTGAATCTGCCAGCTTTCGAAAACAAAAAATACACAACCTATGACCATTTCCATGGAAACAGTCTGGTCCATATGGCGAAATCCTGACTAAGAAAGAACCAATCAGAATGCTCGGATTTACCTCAAGACTACCTTGCCATATAATGTATAACAATTATACACACAAAAACCCCAAGTTCTTTCCCATAACAACCTACCTGTGATAGAAGAGGCAGAATCGTTACACCTGAATGACCACCTATTACAGGAACATTGACTTTCTCCACATCAAGACCCTGCCACAAAAATACTCTTATTTCAAACATACACAGAACAGTGAGAGAGAGCATTATGGCAGTTTCTTTGCCAAACTGAACATATTTTTTAATAAATAAACCACCAAAAACATAACAGACAGAGTGCTTTCCCTTGAATGTTGAAAGTCGTATAATTTTTGCTTTGGTTTTGCATCAGTACACTTAGCAATCTGTACCATTTCCTAAGGGATCAAAAGTTAAACCAAAAACAGTTGGACACTTTTTTCCACTGCATAACGCTAGCTACACACATTTGCCTCAAGCCGTATTGGTTCACCAGATTGTCTGTGTTCTTTGTGATTACTAATCAGTCTTGGTTTATGAACACTCAATAGACCATGTTCATATTCCCTGTATAGAGGTTTTACACTGCAGCCATGTTGCATGGCAGGAACAGTAAGACTCCCTATGGGATAAAATTTCCTTTCTTATGCAAAATATTTTCATTATTCCTGCCACGCAACATGGCAAAACCTGTATTGGACTGGAATTAGCTTGCAATGAGGGATTATGCAGAGAATATCATTTAAAAGATATAACCCACTTTAATTTGAAAACACTCCATGCATTAGCTTCATATGCAAGCTAGTCCCAGACCAGTACTGTGAATATGAATATAGTCAATTAGAAACCAATCTATTACCAGAAGAGATAACTTAATAGCATCCGCAATCAACTTATTAGCAGAATTAATTTCATCTTGCTTGAAATCACTGGGCCTCGAGTTGTTAGCAGGGTTGTCACCAAGGGCCATAACTCATAACACCTGTTATGGCTGAGTATGCTTGATATTGTTTTGATGCCCCAGATCAAATTATTGTACCTTTTGTTGATAGAATTCACCCACAGAGTAACAAGTTTGCTACAGGAGTGAAGCACAAATAAAGTAGCAACAGCCCTGATTAGGACAGTGAAGAACTACAAACTAAATACACAAACAACCCAAGACATTTATTTTACAAATTTTTTTTTCCTGAATCCACTTTTTCACCAGTTTCAGGAAACACCGTTATTGAGTAATGCAGTCAAAGGAATAAAAGAGAAATATGAAAGGGAAAGTGCCTCATGTTCACTTTCTTGAGATGGTGCTCAAGAGGAACTTGAGATGTTATTAGTGAACATGTCTGGGCAAAATGAGGCAGGGTTGTTGGTGCTGGGGGAGAACTGCCATTTAAAAGGGATGGGCAGCTCATTTTAAATTTTGAAAAGAACCCCTCAGAGGTACCAAAGAACCGGTTCTGTGGCCGTAGCTTGAAGTCTTTTTTACCTGTCACAGGTACCAAAGGTGCTGTTTTGTGATGATGAGTAGAAATTTCTTTCTACTTATAAATAAGGACATTCGCGCCCATTGCTACTGCACATCTCTAGTGTGCACGCTATTTATATTAGGCACGCGCATGCCACATCATTTTCAAGCGTGCACACCAAGTCAAAAACTCAACAAAATATACATTGTAGGGCTGATGACCTTTGCATTAACTTGGTGTGCGAATATTTTTGTTGGATGCTCGGTGACCCCCACTTTTTTTCGGCAGACCACTTCCTTTCCTGATTCTTTCCATTATACTAAAAAACACCAAAAGAATCTGTACATGGAAAGTTTTAATTATTTGTCATATACTATTCAAATAGGGTCAAATTGGTACATGGATACAGGTGTGTGTGTGTGACTTTGAAGTTGTAGTTTTTAAGGCTAATTTTAGCATATGTAGCAAAGATCTAGAGGTACCAAATCTACTTTCTTAACCCCTAAAAGATACAACAAACACCCTTGTCTATTCTATATGGGAATTGACCCCCTCTCTCCACCCATCCACCCACCGGGTCAATAGTTATTCTGGTTTTCAAAGAAAGTGTTATACATGTATTTTTACCTTAGCTTCAGCAACAAATGTATTTGCTCTCACAATGTCCAGTGTGGTAACACCTAGGATTCTGATGGTAATAAATGCAGCATTTGTATTACTGACAATAAAATGAATCACTTTTTTGAATGTTATAATTTGCAATCTGCATTTTGTTTCCTACAGTAACATGTGCATTACTCCCCACATAAACATGCAATGTTTTGGTATCATCCTATGAATTCTTGATAACTTATGCACAGGGATGTAGCCAAGCCCAGCAGGCTTTTAGAGAATGATATGATAAACGTCTTACTAAAATCGTCTTCTTGGTCCATACAGTAAGTTATGGATCATCTTTCTTAATTGGGGCCATAAATCAAAGGGGAAAAACTTGGTCTGTAACTTACAACTTTACACACCTTCATTTTCTTCCCCAGGGGGTCCATGCATTCTTTATGGTCAGCACTAAGAATCAAGAGCTCTGGGAAGTTCCAACACCAGAAGTCCACAATTCACTCTGTGCATGCTCAGAGTTGAGTCTAAAACAAAACTCTCTACGCATGCTCAGAAAACTGGGTTTCCCAGAGGTCAAGAAAAGGTTGGCCTCCAAAAAAAGGTTGGCCTCTGGGGATAAGAATGAATGGACCTCACACTCTGTTAGTGAGAGACTTGTTGAGAAGCAATCTAATAAAATAAAAGTACATTGTCTTACCGAGCTGGATCATAAACTCCAGCTTTCTTGAACACTTCACTTGCAATTGGAACAGTAGAGTTTACCTGTGGGTAAACAAAAAACAACCCAATACAGAGTCAAGCAAATATTACACAAATTTAAATTACAAGTCATTTTCAACTTAAAGAATAAAATAACGGTAAATACTGAAAAAGAAACTTACAGGATTTGAGATAATGCAAATGATAGCCTTGGGGCAAAACCTGAATTCAAATAACAAAAAAATAATTAACCGTAAAAAGCCTCAGTTTTGAGACAATTTTACCCATTTAAACAGGAAACCAAATGCAGAAAAAATTAAAAAATAGATTAATATCTTACTTGGCACAAGCTTCTGCAAGAGTTTGTACAATGGAAGCATTTGTATTAAAAAGATCATCACGGGTCATGCCTGGGAAATTAACAGAGAGTAAGTCAATTTCCAACACGGACATATTTTCTTGCTTGAAGACCAAAATAATGTCCCAAAAGTTAACATAACATTCTGACATGATAGGTGTGCAAAAGAGTCAATGGCAAGGTCAACCAATATTTTGAGCATAGAGCGGTTTTCATTGGAGTGTCAAAAAGTACTTGTGTCAGACATCGTGTGATTACCTAACCAGACCTATTTTTACGAGTTTAGAATTGATTGTTAGTTGACCGGAAAGGGTGGGCATCGTATCTGTCATCGTTAGTAACTGTAGCCAACGAAAGAAAATATTATATGATTTGTTTGTCTTTTGTTCAAGTGAATCTAGAGAGCATTGTAATCGAACTCGGGACGTGTGGAGCAGAATATATACGTTCAAAATTCTATCGTGAGTGAGTGATTTTTAGCGCGAGCTTTATCGGGAAAACATTGTGTTGTCAGGTAATCATCTAATTCCCAACACTTGGTTTCGCATCAACTATGCTCCAACTTCACAAAAATGTTTTCCTGGAGCTTGTTATATGAAAGTTGGAGGTGGTTTAGGTTCCATAGGCATGCTTTCAAGTAACCTTAGGGTGCAGGCCTGTAGCAGGGTTTCAGGGTATGCTTGCCTGCGATGCTCAAGAATACCATGACAGAGCATCTCACAGGATGCAGTGGTGCACATCAGAATAATCTGCTAACATCTGCACCCTGCACATAATCAGAATTTTTTCTGCATAAAACAGAAAAATTGTGCTACACTAGCCATAAAGCAGCTGCCTCACAATCCCACAAACAAAAAATTTTGAAGAGATTGATTATTTTTTGAAACACACCATTTCATTCATGACAAAATTGTTAACCTCAAGGCGTTCCAACATTTACCTACTTTAAGCAAAGAGCCTAGAAACTAGTCCATGGAAAATGCCTGGTGACTAAGTTTCAAAACTGCACAAGGCTTTGCTGAGTGTGGTATTGAAAATTTTGAGTTCATTGTTAGTAAATGAGTGCTGGTAAATCTTGACAATTCACGAGCAATGAGTGCATTAACATTTTTGTTATCCAATTGAATACACTGCAAAAAAACGCGTCAAAGTTTGAGTCAGCCAAAGCCATGGTGTAATGACAGTGGTGTGTTGAATTTACACCATGACTATTACACCACGATAATGTCGTCAAGTAGGTTGTTTTGTCACAACCCAGTATCACATGGTACAAATCAGCCAATCACAAAATTGGAAAATTCTACATTTGAATGAAAGTTGAATATTTAATAATTAATCACTGTCAAACGACATAATATTAGTACTGCTTCTGAGCGGACACCCTGTATTTAGCGGACACTCATAAGAGTCCCAAGGATGTCCACTTGACACAGGTTTCACTGAACTTTGGTTTTGTTTTTACAAAACTCAATTGAAAACTGCTTTGTGGGATGTGTACCTGGCTTTCTTGGGACTCCAGCAGGGATAACAACAGCTGCACAGCCTTCTAATGCACTCTGGAGGTCATCTGGTCCCTGATGGCTTGTAACCTTTAGTTAACACAACATCAATCACAGAGCTGACTTAACACAAGTGAATTAACTCAAGGTGGGCATGATAGAGAAGCTTCCTATCACCTAAAGTTGCACGGAAAAAGACCCTATAGTAAGTGAAATCTGATAGACTGCAAGATTCTCCAAGCAAATCACTCTCTGCTTCTTTCTATAAATAACATGAGATCAAGAGACACTTGAAGCTTTTTCCATGCACCCCTTTAATTAAGATCATCTGTGAATTCTCCGTCAATTTCCTTTGGTGTCCAAAAGAACTAAGTTACGCAAATCCAATTTCACATATTTTTGGGTAGACTTTGTGGTATTTCCGTTTCTGTCGCAATGTGTTCGGCTATTTCTGTTGTAATGTGTTTTGCCTCCATACTTAAAAGAACAATAATATTGTTGTAGAATACAGAAAGAACTGGAGTAGTAACCATAAACACTGCCTTAAGTATGCATAACACCTTAATTAACAAACTGACAAAAATTCAAATGATGCCTGAAAGTAAGTTGTTAAAATCCAAGCTTTCGCCAAGCCACAGCATCATCAGGGGTTAGCAATCATGCCATGGAGCAGTAAAAGCTTGGACTTCCAATGATTTCAACATCACTTTGACGGTTAATTTCAGATTTCATTTGAACTTTTGTCAGTTTTGTTATCTAAAAATGCTACTGGAGGACAATATTCAA
>CM042753.1:27621824-27657089 GCA_022496165.2 Catalaphyllia jardinei | reverse complement strand
TTTTTTATAGAACAGACTTGGCTAGCACCAACATACTGTGACTAAAAAACCACCTGGAAGAATATGGCAGCATTGGGTACCAAATGGAACAACATATCTGTTATGTAACCATAATAAAATTTATTATGGTTATATCAACAGTCAAAATGATTAGCAATGGTAATTGACATTTTGAATGTTGACATTTGAATGTTCCATAATGTGATGAAGATAATTCATCATTTCTGTTCTTCCAAAGGCATCTTTTAGAGTGTTAATATAAGTTTTATTTTTGCTGTATGTTAATCATTTTCCTTATATTATTCTACATAAATGACTCTGTTGTTTTAACATTATTTATCCATGACTTTCCACCATAATTTTTGCACAAAAAAAGTGCTTCAAAGGTGGTGTGTCCTTTCCCTTTATAGAATCGCTTCGAGTTAAAGGTAGAGGAGACACATTTTCTGTTGTTGTTAAGCAGACACATCATAAAAATTAATGCCACATGTGATATTTTGTTAGACTGGCTAATAACCAATCAAATTGCAGTATTGCTCCCTGTTCGTGGGTGAACAGAGTTGGGTAAAATGTTTGGGGTTGACTGAAGGCGACTCCTTATCTTCCCACCCCCTACCCCTTCTCGCTCACCCCCTCCCCACTTCTCCCCAATTTTTTGCTCACCCCAGGCGTGCTCCTTCGCTCGCCCGCTTTTTCCCTCGCATGTTCGATCTCCACTGGAAAAGGAAAGGAAACGGCTGCTACGCAGGCTAAGAGATTTTCTGATCAATTGACTGAGTCGCCTAAACCGCCAATATTTATTCAATTAATTTAACTGAAACGATCCCCATGCATAAAACCTTTGTCTAATACCTGGTGTGTTGACGATATCGTACAAAGCCAAATGGCTAATGGCCGTATGCTGTTTCATTAGCAGTGACATAGGCTGGCCAATTCCTCCAGCAGCACCCAGAACAGCAACTTTCTGGTGGTTCTACAAATCATAAAAGAAAGCTCAAACATGCAAGCTCAGAGATATCCTGAGGGAAATAAAGTGTTGACAGCTCTTTTCGGAAAACTCGGTACAGTTTAAGAAAAGTGATTACCTGAGCAGCTACCGAAAAACTTCTTATAGCTTTGCTGGTGCCCTTTAAACGGAAGGCGGTTCTTGAAAACATCTTGAAAGCTCTAAAATCTGTGGAAAACTCTGCAGTTGATCGAGAGAACCGGAGTAGAATTGACAATGCGCATGCCCTCGCTGCCAGTCTCTCACGGGGAAAGGTGGACCAAAGAGGAGCCGGAGGTGCCGGTATTTAGGGCTGTCACGCAACGCTCTTTCCTCTGTGGGAAAAAACGTTGCGTGACTACCTTAAGGCGGGAGTACACATGAACGCTGTTTTGACATCGCTTAACACGGCCTTTCTGCCAATATCTCGGTCACATTTTAAGCAACGCTAAATCTCTCTGCTTATTACCATAACCACCGTTTGGCGGTTTTGTGTAAATTTTTGGACATTTTGGGAAAGAGATTTTTTTTTCTCAAAGAATAGGTTAAATTGAGGAAAACACGAAATATTAAAGATTTGATGGATTTGGAAAATTGAAATTTGAAGTGAAGAATTGGAAGACGGATACCAAACAGTCCCCCTACCAACCTGGGGCTCTCATTTGGGGAGGTTAACTATCTGGTAGTGTTTCCAACCTACTGTAATCCTATTAATTCCCTTTTAATTATACTTCAAATTTCACTCCTATTCAGGTATACCCCCGCCCTAATAACGGCTGCGAAGATTAGAGGGTAGTGAGAATCCCGGAGGATCCTAATGAATGACGGTCAGCGCGACTGGGCGTTCGGGTTACATATCTTCGCCACACAGTGCTGGTGAGTTCCAAAAAGGGCGACACAGCTGTCCACTGTTGGGATCCTGCTCTAGGGAAATTGGCCTTCTTCCACATTTCATTTTTGAATCGAGTTTCCCAGGTAAAGGACTTTTACCATATTGATAACTAGTTTTTACTTTACTTTTTTGGTCTTAATTCAGGAGAAACTTTAGCAACGTTGACACAAAAATGCTTTTTTTGGGAGCAACGTTTTAGTAACCTTCGTTATAAAAAACAACTTTTGACCTTTTTTTAGCAACTTTTTGAGAAATTTTGGGCAACTTTAAGGAAAACCTCGAGCAACTTGTGAAAAGCCCTAGTTTTGAGCAAAGGTTGATTTTGAATTAATGCCCTTCAGTATTTAGGTTAATTTAAATTTTTTGTTACCCTTATTTTATGCTTGTCATTTATATACAGATTAGCAAAATAAAAACGTGCTTAATCGACTCTCAGTCTGAGGAATGTTCTTAAAATTTTGGTTTATCTCAGCCTCAACGTTCTTATTAAAAAAAAAGGCTCTTATAAAAAAAAGGGTTTATGTGCTGACTCGCGCCCTTGTCTGTCGTGCGCGCATGCTCCCGTCTCCGGTAAATGAGGAACACATCCGAACCATTCCTTTTTTCTTTTCCTTTGTCTTAAGCCTTGCTCCTCTCCTATTCACGTGTCGTATTCAATTTTGTCAGTCTTAGGCCTTCGTAGCTTAATTAAGAATATATAAACGCAAGCAGCAGTGCTATTTTTACACAGTACTTGACGTTTCATATGTTAGTCTACATACATGTTCAGAAAGCTTCAAAGGTCACATGCCTTTGTTTCAGTCATGAAACTCTTCTTTGCAAAGTTTGAAGTTGAGGAACGAAGGGAAGATGTAAAACAAGTTACATTTTTGTAAGAAACCAATATCGCGGCGATGTTTTATGGATGCGAGAAAGATCCTTCTGATAATATCTGACAAGAGACCATGATCTAACCTCATTTTCTCTTGAGTTTTGCGGCTTTCTATGCTCCCTTCATGTAGGGCGAGGCCGCAGACTGCCATATGTTGCGTAGAATGATTTGGCAGATTAAAAAGTCTAGCGACCGAATCGGTCGCCTAGTCGTCGAATTGTTTCGCCGTTATATAACTTTTTGCAAAGAGTGCAAGTTATACAGTAGATGACATTGGTTGAGGTACAGGTAAAATGATCAGTGATCTTAATGGATCGCTTGGGTCCCGACAATTTCTTAACGTTGCAAATGAAAGGACATGTTTTGCAATAAACTAAATTTTAATCGTAACACCAAATTTTCCAACCTTTCTTCGGAAGAGCGGGCGGCGTTAAAAAATCTTAGTAACCGCAAAGACGTAATTGTCACAGCGGGCCGACCTCTACCAAAAAGAAGCTTTGCGGCAACTTTCTGACACCTCTTTTTATGCAAATTATCTTGTAATACTCCCACCGATACAGCACCACAGTTTCTTTAGAAACTTACCCCCTTTACTCTTAAAATACAACGGCTCTTAAATATTGGAGCGTCGTAACAAGATTTACTGATGATTCTCATAGCTCGTTTTTGCAGCAATGCAAGACGTTTCATAGTAGTAGGGTAGGTTGACCCCCAGACACTTATGCAATATTGCAAATACGGATGGACAAGGGAGAAATAAAGTGTGCCTAAGGCAGATTTATAGAGGCAAAAGCTTAACTTGGAGATAACACCCAAGTACCTGGAAATTTTAGAAGCTAGATAAGCAATGTGCGATTTTCGACGAGAGATGCTCGTCCAAAATCACTCCAAGAAAAACGGTTTCACTTTCCCGAGCTAAAGTATGATCACAAAGTTTTACAGTTAAATGATCAAGCATTTGCCTCTTTTGTCTTGGCTTGAATAACATATATTTAGTTTTCTTAATATTAATTGAGAGCCTATTAACTTGAAACCAGGAAGTTAACTTAATCAATTCAAAATTCACGTTCTTGATTAGAGAAATGAGATTTTTATGACTAAGGAAACCATTAGTATCATCGGAAATAAAATAAAATATAATTCTTTTGAGACGTCACGAATATCATTAAAATAAAACAAAAACAACAGGGGTCCAAGGATGGAACCCTGACAATGGCCATTATATTGAACAAATTGTTTCCTGTTCACAAGATAATTTTTAAACCATTCTAGGGCAGCTCTACGGACTCCATAATGCACAAGTTTTCCTGAGAGAATTTCATAGTTGATTGTATCGAAAGCCTTGGAGAGGTCAACAGTGTATTCACCGTTGTCAATAGCGGATGAAATTTTGACATATAGCGATACTCACCGATACGTCACCTATTGTCATTAATGTGCCGACCAGAGGTTTATTGGATGTCGAAACAAAGGATTCTTTTGTTCTCTGGTTGGCAAAATTTAAATATCAAAAGACTTATTTGTAAACAGTGAGTATCGCTATAACTGAAAAGAGCTAGTGAGGTCGGGTGATTTTTCCTAAATCCGAATTGGTTTTTAGACAGGATACTAAACTTATTTAAAAAGTTAAGAAGACGATTGCAATTACCCGCTCAAATAATTTGGAAAATGGATACCGGTCTATAGTTACTTAAGATACGTTTATCACCAGCCTTAAAGATCTGGATTACCCGCGCTATTTTAAGCTCGTCATGAACAACACCTGAGGTAACAGAAAGATTGTTAATGTGACAAACAGGCTCAGAGATTGAGTCAATTGTCTCTTTAACAACACCAACTGGAATATTGTCCGCTCTTCATCGGTGTAAAAACATGTGACACTCACCAGTGACGTAAAACAAAGAATACAAAGAAGTCAACATAATAGACCCTAATCCCAACAATAGCTACAAAACAAAGAAAAAGTTCACAAGTTTTTACATTGAGGTAGACCCATATTGTCATAACCAGCTGAAATTCCGGGCCGAAGAGAATTGGATTTAAGAATTATTTCCTGGCTAGATGCGGGATCAAGAAACAATGTGTGTTATTTTTACTCAAGAAACAATGAATTTACGTTTTTTGGTGGCAAAAAGCGTAAATAAGTGTCCTTCGAATGAGGTATGTTTTCAGCAAGTTTAATATTAGAGAAATTTTCGAAGAATTTACTAGCAATTTTGGTCGGGGCATCACACACATGTCCGATAATAAACGCAGAAGGAAAATCTGAAGTGGTTTTCTTCAGAAAATTCTTTTTCTGAGTATTTCGACTTGAGAAGCGTTCTCAAGTCGAAATACTCAGAAAAAAGAGTTTTCTAAGCTCCCAACGGGAGTCGAACACATGACCTTCTGGACAGATACCGGTTGGATGCTCTAACCACTGAGCTATGGGAGACTCATGGTGAGCAAAGTTATACACTAGGTTCTTATATGTGTAACATGTGTTCTGCCATACTGCAAGGCTCAACGTGTTAAGTTGAAATGAGTGTCCAACCGGTATTTGGAAGGTCATGGGTTCGATTCCCGCGCCAAGGCCCTCGCTGCCTAAGAGATGACAAAAGGGCTATGGGGACGAGCATGAGGCTCGATTTTCGCCGTTCTCTCGTCTCCAGTCTAAGGAGGAACGCGGGCTCCCTCCCCGAACAGCAACACAGTGGTAATCGAGCCTAATGGGGGCACGTAGGTTGAAATCACGGATGTGATTTACTCCCATCACGTTCCACCCTAGCCAATTTAACAGGCCTGGAAGAAAGAGAACCTGACATCCTATCCAGGGGGGGGGGGGGGGGGGCAGAGTACTCCCATACAAAAAGGGAGGGGCTACTCGTCGGAAATTTTGAAAATAATTCCAGCCCGAGACTGCTGTTTGGAATCCGCCAACAGAAGGTGCAAGTGCCAGAGTGACGGACCCATAATCCAGAGACAAGGTGAAGTGAGTGGTGAGGGGTTTCTGGTACGGCAGTCAGACACATATTCCTAACAAGCTAAGAAGTAGAAGAGAAATGAGGAAACAAAATAATGATCAAATAAATAGGCGTTTGGAATCAATCTTTATATTTTTTGCAAAGTGGATGAGAACAACTTTCTATTTAAACCTAAACAACACACGATTTGTCTTTCAACAAATAAAATTCGGAGCGCGCAATGCACAATAAACGAACGCAAACCTGAACAGATTGAACAAGATCTCACTTCAAAGTTCAAAGAGTAATTCATCACTGAATGCATAAGACCGATAAATTCTATTTACACGGCACTAAAACATTATCAAGTGCCAACCATTGTTAAAAACAGACACTGATTTTGGACTGCATGTATGAAAAATGTTAACGCTAATATTCTGGTTCACTGATGTCAGTGACAATAGAGCCAAACATCTTTTCTTCCCAGCGAGACAACTGCTCAATGAAGCCTCTTGTTGGTTGCATGTTTTCTCTGCATTTCTTCACGTGGTTGTATGCATCCTGAAAGAAAAACAAACCTTCGTAAGTGTAGGGAAAAAAACCGAAATGTGTCATTTAGTTATTTTAAAGGGCTTTAATTAAATTATTTTGAAAAGACAAACCTAATGGCTGTGTCAATTTATTCATTAGGCACTAGATTAAAATGAGAAAGCTTCCTTTTTTGTCGATTTATTCATACATTATTTTTAATTCAAGGTATAAGAAAGGGGTACCTTTTCTGTCAAAATGGTGTACAAAATGGTAGAGCCTCCTCGTTTAGAACTTTGAAGAGTAGCCCTTCATCACCCCCAAAAGTTTCTGTATTTGATCTTGACATAAACAGATTGTGTTCCGATCACAAGCCTAGAAGATGGTAATAGTTGTGGGTAGGTGTTTCTGATCTACAAACAGTTCCATGATTCAGAAGTACATGCAAGGTTACGTAAAGGAGTTTGCAAATTGAATTAAAGGGCCTATAATATTATAATTGTTTGAAAAAGAAATATCACCTTCAGAGAGACGTTTTTGTTCCACATGTAATAAGCTATTGCTACAGCCACACTGCGACTAATACCCAATGTTGAACTCAACAGAACTGTTCGACCATCTTTAGTTTGATGATCATCTGAAAGGTAAATGACAACAAGGAATTAATCTTGATTGGGACAGCAGGCTGATATAAGAATGTCTCCTTTGTCACACTGTATATATGTGGGTCGTCACATGACAATTCTTTTTTTCCCACACAGTGCAGTCAAGAATAGGGGAAAATAAAGAATAAAAAGACAGAAAAGAGAGGGGAGAATTTTATTACTGGAGGAATCCATATGTTGCTTGGAAAGAAAAGATGGCATAAGCATAAAGCTTCAAAGAATAGTATATTTATATCAGACAAAACACTAATACATTCCAACCATTAAGGGATTATGGGCATGACGCAAATGGAATTGGACCAGCTACACACTACAGAAATCAGCATCTCACACTGGCCCTAAAAGGTACTGGAGTCCTGGGGATTACTCATGTACTCTCTATAATGACCTGTATGTGGAGACTCAGACTGAAAGGGTTGTCTTTTTTAGGCTTCAGGTTTTTAAAAAGGGTATAAGGATTTCAAGTTGAGGTCTATTTAAAGAGTAGGGAAATGTGTCAGTTAGTCATTTTAAAAGGGCTTTTAAAATAATTTAAACAGTTGCACCTCATGGCTATATCATTTGATAAATGAAAATGACAAAAAGATTTCCTTCTCTACAGGGATTTATTTACAAACACAGGGGATACCTTTTCTGTCAAAATGGTAAACAAAAGGGTAAGGGGTCAGACCTTTGGGATGGAGCTTTCCCCACATAAAACTTTGTAGAGTAACCAACCAAGGCTGGAGTGGAACCCACAGGGTAAAAGGAACAACTTGGTGAAAGTCGTCAGTGGCAGAGCTGAAAAAGCTAACAGTATTTAAAAGCTCAAAACAGAATCTGTTGGGATGGTGTGTAAGAGACCCTTTCTTCCATGTTCTCTTTTCTTACCAATGAAATGAATAATGTCAGACAGGTGTGAGTAAAGATCTTCTTCACCACTGTCATCAATTGGTATTGTCAGAACTTGCTTGACTCTCTTTTCATCTTTACCAAGTGTCATACCCTCTGCAGCAAATCTGCACCCAAACATTACACCAATATTACAAAACAAGATTTTAAAATGTAGCTAAATTTTTTGGCAAATTATTACCTAAAAATGTAAGAATCTTAATTAGCTTGGTTGGTTGAGTACTACGTACCTGTATACAAGAGGGTCATACAGGGGTATTCTCTAGAAGGCTGATTAGCTGATTTTATTTTCCATGAAACATGAATTTAAGAAATTATTCTTCGTGATTTTGAGGCACAAGTCCTCCAATTAAATGGTTATCTAGAGTCCTCTATCAAAAGGACTCAAAAAAGTGATTTAGGTAGTTATTTACATATGGAGCCTTAATTACTTAGCAGGGTTTTCAAAATTAGCAGGTGCCCAAGGCAAGTTACCAGCTTAACTTCATGTATTTGTACCAGGTACTTATTGTCAGAAAGTTTATAAATACACTTTATTTAATCAACATAATCATGATCTTCTCTTTCTTAGGCAGCTATTAAAGGTACCTTTCAAACTTTGAAATGAGAGCAATTTTGGTGGGCGTTACATAATATAATAAAAAAATTATAGTTGATTTATTTTTTATGGTTCCATTAAATAGAATTGCCAACATAATGCAATGTGTCAAATACCAAAGGAATAAAAAGCACCAAAGCCTAAAGTTTATATGTGAACTTCCAAAGAGACTCATCTTGCAATCAGCTCCAACAAAATCACTTTTTTGTGCCACAAATGCACCAGAATGCACCTCAATGCAGGGTTGTAGCTAAGAAAATAGTCCCCTGGCTATGATTTTCTTTGAACCAGTCACCATTTTTCGTGAAAGTTCTGGAACGAATTTCATCTCCAATCTTTCAGAACACCTTGAATGCAGGGCTACCAAGATTCGTGTTTACAAGATGGCAGATGTAGTAACTACACAGAAAGAGAACACGCTGAGCATGAGCTCAAAACAAGATTTTATGGCACCGATGCTCAAAGGTAGTCAGGAGTTCATTCCAAACTTTATCATTTACATGTAGACAGTTTGATATGGTTCAGATATCCAATGATTGTACATGTGCAACCTAAAAGCTGTCGGTTGTACCTTACCGAGATCCAGGAAATCTGTGATACAACCTTATTTCCGCTGGTAAACCGTGTCAGACACCCCTTCTACCGCCCTCATACAAGGCACTTACATTGTGTCATTTTGTTTTCCAACAATCACATTTGCCTTGACTTTGAGATCCTTGATTACTCTCACTGCCTGAGACTGAAGGAATGTTGCCACATACAAGAAACCAGGTATAATCTCTACTGGATAAGTGTCAATAACATCTAGTTCCTGTTAATAAATTGATGAAATTGCATTACAATAACAATTAAAGGCTTTTGTGCCAAAAAGACCATGTATTGCTTTTTGGGCCAATTTTCATTTTTGCAGGATCAAGCTAATTTTTGGCAGACTGCTTTGTTCTGACATGAAAAACATAGTTCTGTGATTGTTTTTGTTTATTTGCACTTTGTTAACAACAGTTAACAACAGTTACTTTTAGCAGCTTTGCCAGCATGTTTTCTAAAATAGATGTTTTGGCTTGAAAGAAGTTTAAAAACAGACTGGAAAAAACCATCAACTTATCAAATCAGTGTCACAACAAAACAAACTAATAATTACAAATAATAAAACTTGTATGGGTTTGAACAACTAATGACAAATGCCATGCTTTGGTGAATTCATCTTTTAGTGAAACAAATTTAACGCTTTCTTTTGTTTTTTTGTGCAGCAAAAGATCTCCAGAAGATAGCCTTGGAAAACTGAGTTGTTTTTTTGCATATGTCATTTCTCAAAAACAAGGCACATATCAACAAAACCAATTATGGAACAATGTTCTTCATGTCAAAACAAAAATTAGCTTGATCCTGCAATAAATGATTTTGGCCAAAAAAGCGATATGCGCCCTTTTTTCACAAATGCCTTCAGTCATTACTAACTGTTAACTTACGATCTTATAAATGAAAGACAGGGACAGGATTGCCACTGCAGTCTGTTATAAACACCAGGCTTATATAGTACTTATCATTCCTGACACAAAATCTGGATCCTGTGTACTATGAAGGCACCTTCAGTTTGAGTGTCAATCAATACACTTGATCCATACTCTAGATCAATGCTCCATCACCTCGGCTGACACTTGATCAACACTTGATCAACATCTCAGTCGACAGTCGGTTAAGGATCAACTAATTCTTGCTTAGCATGCATATGAGTCAGTCGACACTCAGCTAACTATCAACCAACTGCTGATCGTGTGTCTATCCAAACATTGATAGAGTGTCAACCAAGTGTCAGCAGACTATAAATAGACATGTTTATAAGTGTCCGTCGAGTTGTCAGCCAAGTGTTGGTTGAGGGGTCGTTGGAGGGTATCGATCGACACTTGAATGCAGATGTCTTGAGTATATATGATCCCAAAATCTCTAATTTTTATGCAAAATAGATTTATCATAAGGCAATTAGGTAAGTGAGATGTCACACTGCAGGGATTTGGATTTTACTATATAAGTATTCTTTTATTATTATCATCGTCATCGGCATCATCATCGCCATGGCCACAGCCATCATCATCATCGTCATCATTATTACTCCAAATCCTTAGCTGTGCAAAACCATGCCAGATGATATAATTATCCTGGCAAAATTTTACTTGCCCGTTCAATAGGGAAGCGTAGTAACAGAATGGCATGCAAATGAAAGTTAACTTTTTCCTTCTTTTCCAGTACATAAATGATTTCCTAAAACAGGGTTCTTTACCTAGGGTTCAATAAAATTTTATAGAAATTATTGAAACTTATAAGTGACTTTGTATGGTATTGGTTTAGTCAGTGAATGTTGGACTATGATAGTGAAAATGTTTCTGCATGGTAAATAGCTCATCTGGGACAGGGTAGGGGGTTTTTGGTGCCTAGTCTAGAATAGGATTGCAAAATCAAGCTGATCATGGTATAGTAATAGGGTGGGGGTTTCAGTGTCCCAGCAGTACACCACCACCCAAAGATTTACAGAGTACCCCCCTTGGGAATCTAGTACATAATTTAATTTGAGATCATATCAGAAGACAAAGATTATAGTGCATAGAAAATCTCTTTATTAATTAATTTACCACAGTCAATATTATACTCTACCTGTAACATTTAATGAAACATCATTAATTCGATAAAATACACATTTTATAGTTCTTCTCATTAATTAAGGAAAAATTCCCCAGTATTGCATTGCGCATCCCTACTGCGCATAATTTATGGCATCATTTAGCATGGCCTCGTGCATGCGCATATACTGAAAACATGGCGAATTTGCCTTGATATTGAGCTCTGCCAGTGGAAAAATGGCTACAGCTCACCAACGAGCATGGACACCCCACCTTTTTTCCAGTCATTGTAATGAACTTATCACAAGCTTGGCGTGAGAAAAGACTTATTTCATTTCTATTGCTGAAAATTGAATAAATAAGAAAAACAGCAGATACACTGTGTTTTCTAGTTTGCCGTTTGGTAACTATGTCAAGAGATTTGGTTCAAATTTTAATCAATACTTATATTTCTGTACAAATCAAACTTAAAAATATGTATTTGTGTCTGACGCAATGTATTGACTGTAGTTTAATGCGTGTTCTCAAGAGTCTCGGTCACAAAGATTTTAGAATTATTACTGGGAATGCGTTCTTCTAAAGGCATTAAATAATGCCAAAATGGGACATTTCCAATGCCTCAGTGCTCCTTAATGAGCATGGGCACCCCCTGTTTTTTATTTCAAAATTGAATTTCTCATATGATAAATATTCAGTGGACAAAATTTGAACGAAAATCTATTGTCAGTTTTATTTCAGGGGAATGACCTTAAAAATTCATGTAAAAGCGTTTTTGGAAATCATTTATTACTGGGGAGATGCATGGAGTCTATGCAAAGAATTTAATTTGCATAGTGCAGAAACTTACCCTGGGCATGTAAATGATCTTCTGAGTACGAAGAAATGGGTACAATGCAGAAAATTCCTCATATCCACCTAAAAATAGAGAAATATAACTCTGTAACTCTATGTCCTACAAAGTATGACGAACACATGTAAGAGTGGAGAGTTTCCTGATGCCTCTGCACCAGACCACTAGCCCCCTGCTGGACAACTTTGCTCACAGACTCATCCTTCACCACTCACATGTGACTCAAAGTTGAGCCTGCTTGCTGGCTAGCTTTAAACCTGAGGATGAAATCCAAGTGTGTGACCATATAACACTTCATTAAAGTCCTTTATCTAGTAGACTTTTAAACAGAAAAAAATGTTGTAGGTCAGTTTGTTCCTTAGGTCAATTTGTTTTAACCTAGGTCAATTTGTTCCAACCTAGGTCAATTTGATATAAATTACAGTAAGATTAATTTGTATATATTTAAGGCAAAGGTACATGTACTGTAGTGTAATAATGGGTGGTATATTCACTTTTACAAGTATGTCTGATTTGAATAATTTAAGGAAATTTATTACTACTACAATGTATATGTAAGTCTGCATGGCTCAATGGTAAGGCATCAGGACATGAATCCAAAGGAAAACCAAAGGTCTGTGGTTCAAGGCTCCCAAGGTAAGCATTAAGATAAAAGGAATACAGGTTGGGATGTTGGGAGAGCAGTTTGCCACAAAAGCAAAAAAAAAACATCAAATTGACCTATGTTGGAAGAAATTGACCTAGGTTGAAACAAATTGACCTAGGTTGGAAACAAATTGACCTAAGGAACAAATTGACCTGCAACAGAAACACACAAAATTGAGAAAACAGAGAGTTGTCACAAAGGATTATGAGATCAGAAAGATGGATTTATTCGACATCGAACTAAGGCTAGATCAAAACTCATTCTGTGACAGGTAATAGACTACCGGTATTTTGAGTGTTTACATCCTTCTTTGAATATTAACTGGGTGATATACATAGTGACCCAATTCCACTAGAAGTTGCCATTGAAAAATCATTTAAATTGTCCCATAAACCAGGAAACATACAAAGTCCACAAACTTCTTCATTCATTTGAGGTCAGTAACTATCGCTTATTTGAAATGAACAAGGGGAATTCAATGAGATCAAAAGTCACTTAGGGTTTTTTCCATACCAGTTTCAAAGTTAAATGGCTTTCAGCCATTTACATGGCGAGTCGGAAGATGGCCAAAAGATGTTGTCTATGCACATACCACTGAAAGCGGGTGTAAGTTGAAGTATGACAAAAATAATGTTCCAAAAAGATACCTTTGACAACTTTTACAGGATTCTTGCTTCCCATTTCCCACATCAGCTTGGCACAAGACAAAGCAGTGCTGTCTGCAAACCACAAGATCAAACTGAAGTCAATATTAAACCAGAGAAAGTATTAATAATAGTTACTGTAACTTGCATGAACATGCTGAAACATGCTCTAATTGGGTGTCGAACATGGCGTGATTTGTCATCAAACATTTGAAGTGTACATGTAGCTGATGGTAGCAAACTTTCACAGACTCAAAATGTTTAAAATCAGTTGATGTGTGAGGCAAGGAATGCGGGCTAACAAAAGGCTGGAAATTAAGCCTGTGTCCGTCAGGGATACATGTATATACTGAAAGACTATCATGAAAGTCTTGCTCCAACCAATATTTTATGGTTATACTAGAAGTTGCAAAACCACTACTTTCAGGAAAGTAGTACATGTTTACATATTGACACAGATTTCTCTGAAGAAGTCTTCAATGTCCAGTCTTTCTGCCATTTTGAGTGCTGAACTTTTAGCACGAACGTTTGCACCACCGTCTGCTAAACTTCAAATGTTTGATGACTGATCACGTCATGTTTGACACCCAATTAGAACATGTTTCTGCATCACATGTTTACACTTAGATGCATGAACTAACTTTTTAATGTTGTTTGCATCTACAGTTAAACTACTTAAACTGAGTGTAAAGTTTCAGACTTAGTCGTCAGCAAAAGTATTTCAGTGAAAACTGAGCATGAAAAGTTACTCACCAGTGATAAAAATTTGGGTGTATTGGTGATCCCAGTGGTCGCCATGCATTAAGCTTGGTTTTTTTTTCCTTTTAATTACCAGGAACCCTGATATAATATCACAAGTCACTTTGAAGTTCCTGCAGGTAAATCCAATTTCAATGATACCTTAATGTTTTAGGAACTCCTCCTTGGACTACTGCCTTGTCATGGTGGGAGAGCTTGAGTGCCTCAATGACCCTAAGAGGTATACTGTCTAAAGTCTCCCCCTGCAGGTCTAACTTTGGCAGGCAAGTCAAAGAGTAGAGGCCAGACTAAATGGTAGTCACTGGTCCTACAGTTTGGGGGTTGGGCGTGCAGCTAATCGATCCCCGCACCCCATAAAAAAACTTGATTACGGAAACTGAAAAGACGAAGCTGACCTCAAGAGTCCTCATGGGCCCAATGAGGATGAGTGAGTGAATGTTGTTTTAGGAAAATTAATTATAGTAAATAAATGCAAATAACAAAAACTACTATTATTATTAACAATTAATGTTGATTTGAGTAATGTTAATTTCTTGGAATGTTACTTTTTTTACCTTTGATTAATTTTGATTCCAACAAACATAAATAATATTGAAAGCAACTCACTTTTGTCTTTAAGTGAACCAGTGTTACTGTCATAAACAAGAACATGTTCCTTGGTCTGCAACTCTGCATCGTGAGGAACAGTGAAAGCACCGATGTCATTCTAAAAAGAAAAAACGAATTTATAACTAGTTATTATAACTTTTGGTGAACGTCAAAAAAGTGCCTTAAATATTAAAATAACATAAATTTCATGTTTTTTTACCCATATCCCATGAGGGACTGGAAATTCTGAAGGGGTGGAGGGTAACAAAAGGCAAATTTTATTAAGATTAGGGACTATAACCATGGTAAATTGGAATTTTGAGGAGTGGGAAGATCAAAACAAAAACCTTCCATGCATGATCACGAGGAAGGGATGAATAATTATATTCTACAACCACACAATTCATCACTATACTGCAAGCTAAACAGAAATTTCAAACATTATTATTAGAATCGTTATCATTGTAATTTGTTGTTGTCATGCCTCTCTTAATTATGAGCAACCTGTTTCCTTGAGAAACCAAAAATAAATGAGCACCCAAAATGTCTCTATTTAACTAACCCTTGGGGCAAATTTTGCTGTTATAATGTGGCTTTCGTTGTAGTCATGACGTTGTCTTGTATCTGCAAAACACAATCAACCAGAGTGTAACTAATTTCATTTTGTGCCTTGGGAGGAATGAGCCACAATCAACCAGAGTGTAACTAATTTCATTTGGTGTCTTGGGAGGAATAAGCCAGGGCAGGGAATGCCCTATGAAAAGGTCAGGAATCACAGCTCATCATCTCCCTTAGACAAGTAAACAATAATTTAAATCAAGGGTTCTGGTCTTACTTAATGTGTCCAGGATGAAATACGCCACTATTTTTATTTATTTATTTAATTATTTATTTTACAATCCTCCATGACTCAGTTAGTAATATGGTTATACCGTAGTATTTTGTCAACTCAAATCTGTTATGTTGGACTTCAAACTTTAAAGAAGTCAGTGTTTCTGTTACTGTTTTTATTGCATAGGCCCTAACACCCATCATTTTCCTCCCAAAATAGCAAAATTGCTGTCTTTTTTGTCAAACATTAATTTTGTTAAATCAGTGCAAAGCTCTTCAGAACATCTCACAGTATTGGCTGAGAAAATGATATACAAACAATAGAAACAATGGACCCTAGCCTTAAAACAATAGACTTTTGTATTAACAAGATCCAATGAAATTAAAGGTTCTAGAGAGCTTTGTGACAACAATGATCAAAAAAGTAATTGAGATAGAGAGCAATCAATTAACATACCTAAAAGAAGCAAATAATTGGGATCACTCAGCCTTGGGTACTGTCCAACCTTAGGAAGATGATAAAAACAACACTTTCATTGTCTCCACTAATTATTTGTAAGTGATGTGATTGATTTTCTGCACCAGTTTAAACATATTACTGGGCCCTGGCCAAGTTTTACAAAATAAAGCTGGTTTTATCTTGATTATGTTCTTAACCCATTTTCATTCGTACAACCCTTTTTTTCGGTCATGTTCACACTAAAACCTTGTCTGCCTCAAAGACAAAACACTGCTTGCTGGCCAGCAGTCTACAATCAAGCAACTCTTCAGCCTCTTTTCTGATTTCCAAATGTTACTTTCCACCTGAATCACAACTTGAATCGATCGTTAAGGATCTTAAGAACTTTTCCTAGCCTGTGTAGCGAGCATTTCTGTCAGGTTCGGGAGCAAAGAATTACCACACAAAACATGGAGCGAGTACAAGATGGGGGAAAGTGAGGGAGAGATGGAAGAAGGAAACTCTTGCAGACAAAAAAAAAACACTTGGCCTTTTATGCCTGTGTGTGCACATTATCATTGGCTGTCATAAATAAACCACTAAATTCTATGGCCTTCCATAGCAGAAGTGACCTTTGAACCCAAACAAAAATATGTCTGCAACAAAAACAAGCGTATTGTGTGAATGAAGGAATCTCGACGAATCCAAGTGACCTATGCAGGCTTTGTAACTGTAATTTAAAAGGTCAATTTAGTAATAATACTTACCTCGTTTTTGAGATAAAAATTGTAAAGAATTTGTAATCTTGCATGAGCTTAGTGGGGCTATTTTATATATGAACAAAAGAATAATTTAGAGGCAGCCACTTTTGCATTGGGTAAAGCAATGACAACAAGTTTGTACAGAAACTCTAAAAAAGGTTTTCTCAAATGTCAAAAAATGGCTTGAAGAAACACATTCCTGCACTTTTTCCACGCATATTTTTTCATGTTTGCATAATTATTAATAAGTAATCATATGGATTTTCTCGTTCAATTTGGAATTAATCTGCACTTGTGAGCTTTTCAAAAAGCTGAAATTGCACGAGCCAAAGCGGCTCGTGCAATTTCAGTCTTTTGAAAAACTCACTCATGCAAATTAACTCCAAATTGAACGAGAAACTGTATGATTACCTATATTAATTTGGAATCAAGCTATATTTCAACAGAAAATCTTTTCAATTTGTCTTAAAGGAAGGATTGCAAGAATTAAGTTTTAGCAGATATCTGCCAGAAAGTTGGAATTGAGGTAATCCTTGTGCTCAAAAATTCGAAATTTATTATTATTATTTAGCAGGTCAACTCTTACAAAGTCAACTCCAGTAAAGAAGCATTTGCTAGACAACCCTGATCTGCAAATGGGTTTAGTGTTATCACCTTTGACACAAACAAACAATGGAAAGTGTTCTCGGAAAACTTTGGAATTTGAGCAGGAGAGACTTCAAACATCTGAGAAAAAAAAACCGTTAATCTAGACCAGTATCTGAAATATACAGATAATCATTTTTGAAGGCTGCCTCCAAATAAAGTTGTTTATAAAACCCACTCAGGAAATATTATTGTTCACAAGAATTCCCCTGGCCATGGTGAAAAGACTATTAAATGTTTAGAAAGGCAAAAATGTGACAAAAACTCCAGATCTGCATTATCAATGTCTGCAATAAGGCTGGTTCCGAAAATGTCCACTGCACTGGCAGTTTGGTTAGATCTATGTTTCCTGCATTAACTACCGATGAAGGATTCAAATTTTAAACAAAATTTCTCCTGCCTGAATTATCATCTACCACCCATCAAAAGTAATACAATTCCCCTTGCGGCTGATTTGCATCTACAATCATTTTTCTCGTAGGAAATGAAAAGCACACAGCGTTAAAGTGTGCCCACATTCCCAATTTCGGAAAAAGATCCCGAAACAATATAACCACGGGTAAATTATCTTATAATATTCAGTCATTATATTAGAAGGAATGGAAAGGTGAGTTGTCTATAATTTAGCTACCAGATCTGAGTGATTTCCTTACATAATTAAAGTTGTGTTGTGGTTACCTTAAAGGGGCAGTGTCACGAGAATTTTGCAGTTTTAGGTCAATTCTGTGCTAAAATCATTACTTTGAGGCTTTCCTCATAAACAAAATGTAAAGCTACCACAAAGATATAAAATGAATTTTATCAGAGAGCGTTAACCACAATAAATTTCTTGAGGATTTTTGGAAAACATAGCATCAAATCTTGAAAAAATTGGCCAATTTTTTCAAGTTTAAATCCATTTCCATCCTTGCCATCTGTAGCAACAGGCAACAGGAAACAGTTTCAGTACCTTCAAATAGTCTTTAATAACAAAAATTGACCATTATTTCTGGAATTCAATTGATGCGAAGACACCCCCTGGCCTTTAATAAAGTTGCCAAATAGGGTGACACTACCCCTTTAAGTTACAAAACATGATTTCTCAGCCGGTGACCAGTTCTGAAAATTTAGTCACCAGTGCTCAATTTTTGTCAGTAAGTCACAATTTCGAGGCCTGAATGCACTCCCCTCCCACTGATTTTGTCAACCCACTCCCACACCTAACCCACCCCATGCCCAAGAAAAACTGGATCATGTGTATTTTGTGCACCCAGGGCTCGACCTTGCAGCTTGTGGGGTCGCCAATGCTACTGGATTTAGTCCACTGGTGACTAACTTTTCACTTCTGGTCACCAGTCTGGCCACCACAATTTCATGTTATTATTTTATTTTTTAATTATTTTGTCATTTCCTAAGATCAATGACAGAATGAATGAATGTTACCACCGTTTTCATTGATACGCAACTTTGGAAAACAAAACACCTGCGGAAACGTTTCCAAAATTTCAGTCAGTCTTGCGCGTTATTGACAGATTGGATCGAAATCCACCGATCACAGCCACTAGTGTGGCCTTCAGACTTTCTTTACGTCATGCTAGCAGGCTGTGATTGGTGGATTTAGATCCGATCTGTAGATAACACGCAAGACTGACGGAAATTTTGGAAACGTTTCCACGGGTATTTTGTTGTTTTCCAAAGTCGCGTGTCAACGAAAACAGTCGTAATTGTAAACCATGAGGAATGCACAGACAATGTAATTTCTTGTCAGTTTCATGTACAAAGCTGTTTAAACAGGCCTTTACTATAATAACTGAAATCAGTAAATATACATGTTTCGTTGAAAGTATTCTGGAAGTGACATTTGTTCCTAAAATGAGATTTTTGCAAAAAGAAAAATTCTTTACCATTTATTTAAGAAATAACATTTCATTGTCCATTACAATTTTAACAGCAGTGTGTTGTAGGAAAAGAATATTGAGTTAATTTAATCTACGAAAGCTCAAGATTATTATCCGAAAAAAACTGAATGCATGTAGCAACTGTAAGCTTATATTTGTCCTGGCTTACTCATGAGTCAAACTATGGTTTTCTCACTTTTTCACTGGCAAAATTTTGTAGTTCCTACAGAGCATGCAAAAGAAATAAAATACATCGATGCTAGATCGTGAATGACCGAAACGCAAGCCTCAGATGATACGGGTATTAGCATTATGTTTGTTTTTGTAGATATCGGATTTCTCCTTGTCTTGCTGAAACACAAAAAATGTCGCATTCCAGATAAACTATTTTTAGGTTTTCCAAAAAGCGATTAGTATTTTGATCATTTCATGTTAATTTAACTTTTCTCCCAGTCATGCAATGTATCTCAAGCTTTCACAAAAATAGCCTGCTTTTGACTTTCAACATTTGCATTTATTCCCGCTTGCGATTGAATTTAATTACCGCATTTAGTACATCGACAAGCTTTGGAATTTCCACCCAGCGCGACTTGTCAGGATGTGTTGAACTGCTTCAAAGGCTTCAACTTGAGATAAACTGTTTAAACAGCAAAAAAGAAAGATGATCAAACCAATTTGAATAAGGAAGGTGTATTTCAGCATTGAAATGTCCTTTTCTGTTCCCTATGACTTACGTTCAAATGAAACGATTTTTGTTTTGGTTTGTACTGAAAATGCAACGAAGAGACTCAAGGCGTCCAAAAACGATTCAATAGAAGCTTGTGCGTTGTTTTGGACTCTTCTAATTCCCACCGGTTACAAATTGAAATTATAGCTTCACACACACGCACATGGAATTGCAGCATGCAGTGGCCAATGAACATGGAAACCTGTGTATTAAAACTATAACATTTTCTTCCTGCAATAAAGTTTTTTTTTTTATAACTGGTCAATGAAAATAATGAAACAAAGCAAAGCAAAATTACTAAGGGTTTTCTTTTTATGTATGGTTTTTCATCTTTACTTTTCCTTTGCGCTGAAGAAATCTAGGCAAAGTGATTGAGATAAGAACGATAAGAGAAGGGATAAAAGAAGGCAGTGTTGAAAGTTTGTACTGCAGAAGGGCCGAAAATTTTTGGCAACCAAAACATTTGTGCTGGCGACCAATTTTTAAAACTTAGGAGCTGGCCCCCAGGTTTTTTTTTCTAAAGTCGAGCCCTGGCACCCCTTGACCGATATATTGGTTGACATATCGACTGACACTCGACTGATGTATCAGTCGACATATCAACCAATACTCAACCAATATGTGAGTCGACATATTGACTGACTCTTGGCCGATATAATGACCAAGATATGTCGATCGATATATCGGCCAATGTATCAACCGAGATATCGGCCGAGTAAAGGTCGACATATCGACAGACTATCGGCAGATATATCGGTCGATATATTGGCCGATGCTCGGCTGATACGCTAACCATTGATTGCCAGTGGAATATCGGTCGACTGTCAGTGGTATATCAGTCAAAAGCTTAGACTGTCAGTGTCAGATGTATATAGTTATACGCTTTTCCCCATGATGCTTTTTTTGGTCAACCTCAAAAATTTCTGAAAGCTTCACGTACAGATCATATGCAGCAAATCCAGTCGTTATCAAGCAACACACTCAAGTTAAATTATGTCTGCAAGCTACAGTCACCAATACGCAAGTAACCTATTAGTATCAGTAGCTTATTGATCGACATGTCAGCTGACGATCAGACAACCACTCTCGGTCGACATATCAACCAACATATCGGTCTATTGTTAGCCCACATATCAACCAATGCTCGACCAATATGTTGGTCGATATGTTGACCGAAACATCTCGGTCAACACATCGGCTGAGCGTTGACCGATAGTTCACCAGACATATCAGTCAAGTATTATGTCAACTGAGGGAGGCAGGGTGGCCTCATGGTTAGTGTGCTTGACTCCAGAGCGAGTGGTCTGGGTTCGAGCCTTGGCCAGGGACATTTTGTTGCGTTCTTGGGCAAGACATTTAACTCTCACAGTGCCTCTCTCCACCCAGGTGTATAAATGGGTATCAACCAATTGTTGGGGAAACCTTACAAATTGTGGGGGAGTGACCTGCAATGGACTAGCATCCCGCCAGGGGATGTAGAAAAACTTTTAGCTGCTTCGTGCTACAGAAACTGGGAGAAGCTCCGGCTGCTATGAGCCAGCCTTGGCACTAAGGCTTCACTTTTTATGTAGACCGATACATTGGTTGAGTGTCGGTCGATATGTCAACTGACATATCGGTTGAGGAGTGCACAAAATACACATGATATGAAAAATTTAGAGATTAAAGATCAAAGTGCAAATATGATGTCTCCTCTAGAAATAAGCCAATTTTTCTTCACCTCATGCAAAAAGCCCCTTTACTTCCAAATACCCACAGAAAGATCCAAACTTTTAATCCAGCAAAGCCTTTAGAAATACCTCTGTAGTCTCTTCATAAAACGTCGTCCACGGAAAGACCTGGAAGAGCTGGGAGGGATGATCAATCAGGGTGATATATATAAGACTCAACTTTAAAATTACCTGGCCCTTAGCTTAGCTTTACCAACAGGGCTGTAAGAACAGTTTGAACAAGCTTTAGCCCTAATCATTGTTACCTAAGCTGCCTATAACGAAATGAAAAAGTTGGCGAATGATGGAGGTGGCCATATATCATACTACAGTAAAGAAACACGAGGCAACGACAGTTAACGTTCAGGCCCCAGTTGTTCGAAGGATGGGTAACGCTATCCATTGAAAAATCACTATCTAGCAGATAGTGTGGTTTGTTTTGTCAACAGCTATTATTGGAATAAATCCCTTTACGGCAACTAAAGCCAGAACTTAGCTTTAGAAGCTCATAGAAAAAATGTCGAAATTTCTTACCTGATTGAGAATATTATACACCTCTGTGCACTCAGATAGAATAGTCCCTATTGACGACATCTGCTTTCTTCCGAAATGCTAGTGAGCAAATTAGTCTCAAGCTTTGCAGTTCAAAACAGTAACTGTTAAGTTCACAGCCGCCATATTTGTTGTCTCGTTGCTAATCAGCAGTCACCAGTTTCTGGGCATGTGCGTCAACAAGAGCTTATGGGGCAGGGGTGGGAGTGGGTGGGGGGGGGGGGAGGTATGGAGTGTTCCTCGCAGTTCATTTTTGAAACTTGACAGAACAGTGACTGAATGTCAATTTAATCTTTGACAACTCGTTCCTGTTTAATTGCCGCTTTCTTTGAGACTTCTACGTGGTGTCCAGTCCCTCCAGTTCCTCTCAGTCTCACTGTGAATTCTCACTGGTCTGGAATGCTGCTGGGGTCCTGCTGCCTTTGTTTGTCCATATGACTGGCAGTTGTTCCACCGTCAGCTTTTTCAAGCAGTTGGCAAAATTGTTGAAATTAATAGCTGTATCAGTTCTAAACGGCTTCGTGCTGGCATGTTGATATCTTGCCAAGAGCATTGAGCGTCAAGCGATTAAAACGTCTGAAAACGTGCACCTTTAACCTTGGAAATTGTTCACTATCAGTTTTAAGCCACGCGATGGCGGCGCTAATCCATAACAGCGTCTGACCCCGCGGCATTCCACAACTTGCTTAAGTCTTCTGCGAAGGAGACTAAAACTTGACACTTTCATCATTTTGCGTCGATAGCGCTGTTACTGCTGTATTTTAAAAGCATATTTTTACTTTTTGCATCCAAAACCTACATTGTCATCATCGTAATCATCATCAAACTACATTGATGGAACATTGATAGTGAGACGCCCACATTGTACTGTGGATATTGTTCTTTGTTTCAAGGTAATTCTTTGTTTGAATTCCTCTGGTCTTTGAATGTGGGTCAGACCAATGAAGGCGGATTAATTTATAAACAGTTTGTCGTTAATTGTTCGTAATCAGTTTCTCCTGGGCATCAAAAACAGTAAAACCATCCTCTTTGGTCTCAGAACAAGCTATTACACTGCGGAATTCATTCTCTTTGCCACCAAGTGACCCTGATGACATGATTTCATCTTAGGCTCGAGAGAGCGGCGGAAATCGAGCCTAGATTTCATCTTTGCAACAACTTTCCGTGATAGAGACATGAAGGAGTAATCTATTTCTTAGGTGTGAACGCAAAATTACTACCAAACTACGAACGTCGAATGTTTAACATGATTATGTTTGACTCTTGGTTTGTGTTTATAGGCAATTAATAAGACTAGAAATGTGTTATTGGTTTATTTCATAGTCACGGGTAAAACAAACCAAAGCTATAAAACCCTGATGAAGAAAATAAGTTGAATGGAGAGAAGTCTCAACAAAAACCCTGAAAACCTACATTGTGATCATCGTCATCATCATCATCATCATCATCAAACTCCATGGAGAGACTCTAATAGGTCTACATTGTGGAAATAGATGCGCCTTCAGCTTAATTCTGTGTTTTAAAGTATTTTTATCATTTTCTTTGGTCTTTGAATAGGGGCAGACGAATGATAATTTCTATATATTCAGATCTTTTGGCTCTGACGAACCGCTAATGGATGCTTTATGTGAAAAATCTCTCTTTTATTTCTAATATAAGATCGTCACGAACTTCCCCTTCCACAGAAGCACCTGTATTGATCGATCACTCGATCGCTTCCACACGTCTAATAAATTTGAAACTGCCTTCCAAGCTCTAATTCAGAGTTTATTTTAGACCTCTCTCCAGTCAATTTATTTTGTTCATCAGGGTTTGGTTTAAATAGCTTTGGTTTGTTTTAACTGTGACTATGATATGAACAATATGAACGTTTCGCTGCCTCGAGGAGTTTATCGCTTGGAAATTAACAGTTAATATTGGTAACCGTAGTTCGGTCACTGATCTCTTCAGTTCATCAAGCATTCAGTTTATGTTATCACATTGCCTGTATTTCGGCGTTATCGCTATAAAGAAAACTCTCCTACAACATTATCCGAAAGCAAGGAAGTTGTTGTGAGTTTTATTGATCACTTTATAATCCTGGTAAGAACCGAGTTTCAAAACCATCTATAGCTTGTGGAAGTTTTCGCGATATATTCTTTAGTAGTAGAGAGAGGCAAAATGAACAGTCAGTTATATGACAATATGTGATGTAGGGTCATTTCGATTGTACATTCAGTGGCCGGGGCTTTTTGCAGGCATGCAGATAAAACTCGCAGATAGTTTTCTTGCTGACTGTGTTAGTAATCACTTTCCTCTTCATCACCAATCATCGACGATTAACTACGTTTTGCTACTCATCGAATTCAATACAGTGCAGTCAACATCTTTGACCAGAGACTGAAGAAACTATTATATAAAGATCAATTCTTTTTCTCAGCTACTAGCCAGCATGACTTCTATCACTGACAAAACTCATGAAAACTTTGCCTCTAATGGCGAGTAGTATGTGGTGAGTGTAGCTAAATGTTGCCGATTCTTTCACTGAGCATACTGTTATGGGCGGGAACCACTGCAAAACCAAACGCGTAAGTTGAACCTGACATCAATTTGAAATTTGGTTGCAAGTTATAAGCAATTGATAAAGCACTGGGAATAATGTTTAAAAGTACCTGGAGAGTTGAATATGTCAGGAATCACAATTCTGTGAAATGATATTATACTGATTTCTGACTCATGCTGAATTCTGCAACTTAGTATTTTGTTTTATATCACACCGGCTGAATTTAATCAGACTCATTGCAAAGACCAACTGGTAGATGAGTTATAAGTGATGAAAACGAAGCTCAATGATTCCGATCTCTGTGTAGCCTTCTACACAGACCTTCTTTGTAAAGGAAAGATTGAGTGACCCGCCCAAACAGAGGCCGATGCAGGAGTAACAATATAACTGGCAGACGTTTCTTCCTTGCTTTCTGAAATGAGTTGGTAGAATGGTTCAATTTGATAGCTGTATCAGTTCTAAACCGTGTCGCGCTTGACTATAATATTAAGCATGTTGATCCTGTCAAGCGGATTCAACGCAAAGCCTTCAAAAACCTGCGCTTTTGAACTGTTCGCTATCAGTTTCAACCTCGTTCCCAGGGTCTCTCATCTAACCGCCCTCTGAGGCGAGCGAGGAGAGACCCTGGTTTGGTCTGTCAGATTTTAGCAGATTACAAATAAATAGTTGAAGGGAGGGGCGCCCTAGTAGGAATTTTGTCTATACTTAGCCTACGGGAGTGCGGAATATGTTATTTAAGCAATAGACCACAAGTTTCTGTGGGTTATTTAACAATTAGACCTGTAGCCCGAAAGGGCTACGGGTCAATAGCCCATGAGGCGAAGCCGAATGGGCTATAGACCGGTGGCCCTTGAGGGCGAAGGGTCTAATTGTTTTGGTATCACCCAACTAGTCGGACAGAAAAGGTAATAATAAAGTTAGCAAATGCAAGTAAAAGAAATCTTTGTTTTGGGAAAAAGACGAAAGAGAAACCCGCGAATTTCGCTACTCGATGACTATTACTATTAGTCCCCTAGTAGCGTAGCCAATCAAGATGCAGGATTTGCATTAGTCCACTAGTTGGGTGATACTAAAAGCTGATAAACCACGCGGGATGTTGGTGGAACACGAGAAAAATTTGTAAACCACGAGCCGCAGGCGAGTGGTTTACGAATTCTTCGAGTGTTCTACCAACATCCCAAGTAACCGGTTTATCAGCCTATAACCCATAGAAAACTTGTGGTCTATTGCTTTTATATAATAATTCAGAAGCCGCGCGATTTTTCCGTGGGTTTACCCGCACAATAACCCACAGCTGATTGACCAATCAGAGCGCGCGCATTGATTTGGTTATTGTATAACGCCAAAATAAACCAGGAACGGCGGTGATATTTTGCCAAGGCCAAGGAAAACGTATCCATCATCTGACAGTGGAAATCCAAGTTGCTGTAGGTTGTGTGGTCTGGTTCAGTTAGGAACGTTACATATTGTAAAAATCTCCTCAAGAAGGCAAAAGAATAATTGCACACCGCCGCCAAGGCTGCATATGGAAGATCTTTGAGTCATCTTTTAATACGTATACCGCGGAATGGATCAAAACCACGTCTACTCTGGTCTACTATGGAGGTCTTGCGAGTGCTAATTGAACAATTTTAGAATATTCAGGGCCTTCGTCACTGAAAGCCTAAGTCACTTCGAAAGGAGAGAGATGGTGAAAAGATTTACTGAAGTTTCACTGGGCCGTCGGCGCGCTGAACTAAACTACGTGATGCGGCTACAAGACTCCAACGGTTCTAGACAACAGTCTGTAACTGTGCATTTGTCGTTTTATTTTAATTTTCGATCTCTCGACCTTACTTCACGCGTGTTTCTGAGGGATACGTTATTCCATGTTGTTAGGAAAAATGGAAATTATGAGCAGAGTGGAGCCTTTTGACTGCGTTTTAACATCTTTAGAGGTCATAGGTTTGCATGGTTTCGGCTGTTAACTTCACCTAGCTTCAAAGACTTTGACACCTCTGTAATTTACCACCATGTGTTTATACTAAGTTTTTGCTCGTTTTCATTGTAAGATATGATTGTAAGCGTCTAAGTATTGACTCTCCAGGGACAAAGATTAACATATACATATTCCTTGTTTGCATTTTATGTTGTGATGCCGGACCCAGCTATTCAGAAAAACGCAAGTGTGTTGCGTCTTTATAATCACGATTATATTTATCTTTGTCCAACTTTTCCAGTCAGGCTTCCGTAACTTTACTTCGAGACAGCTGTACGTTTGTCTAGAGGCCTTTTGATGTTTTTTTTTTGGATCAACCTGATCGCGTGCATTCAAAGGAGAAAATTAACAACAGTGATTAATAACTATCACTTCGGAATGAAATTAAAAATAGCCGTTGAAATATGACCGACTTTCCATAAATCCAATGGGTACGACGGGCAACAACATCACGACTACGGTAAATTGTCCCGAGACAGACTCGCCTAACCTTTAGATAAACGCCGGGATAGCTACTTTTCGAAATTTCAGCCCGAAATCGCGGTTAATGGCGCTCGGGGCGCGAGAAAGCTCAATGCGACAAACTGCCTGATTACAGTACCCCTCCCTGATGTTCTCAATTGTCAAAGTAGCACGTGACCAGACCAAACCAGGGTCTCTCCTCGCTCGCCTCAGAGGGCGGTTAGATGAGAGACCCTGGGAACGAAGTTGTATCAGTTTCAAGCCACGCGCTAATCCATAACAGCGTCTGACCCTACGGCATTCCATAACATGCTAAGAATTGACACCTTTAATTTATCAAGAATCGTCTTGCGCTTTGCGTCGCGTCTATAGCGTTGTTAGCATTTTAAAACCAGGTTTTCACTTTTTGTCATGCAAACCTGCATTGCAATTATCATGATCATCAACTACATGGTAGAAATATATTAAGATGCGTCTTCAGCTTTTTGTTTCAAGGTATTTTTTTGTTTGATTTCCTCTGGTCTTTAATCGTGGGTCAGACCAATGATATCTTATATATATGTCTGGATTTATGAAAACGATGCTAGAGAAATTGAAATGGCGCGCCAAGGGGGCGTTTTTTTCTCGCCAGAAACTATCTCCAAAGTCGACGATATAAAAATTAAAAGGAAAGTCAGTCTTTTTTCTCCTTCTCCACCCGTTTATCTTGCTTTTCTTGCCGTCCTTTCCATTTTTTTCCCCTTTACGTAGCTCTTATTAGGCCTAAAAGAGCGGTCAAAAATAAGGTGAAATCGAGCTCTTTAGCACTGTTTTCATAAATCCAGACATATATATATTCAAAACTTTTGGCTCTAACAGAACACTGCTGGATGTTTTATTCGAAAATTCTTTCTTTTAGATCGTTGCGACTTCGATTTCGACAGAACTACCCATAGAGACGCTCAACAAAGCTCTTAGAAATTAGCCAAAGTTTTGTTTGACAACATACTGCTCCATCTTAAACCAAAAACAGATATTAAACGAATCTAATGTGTACAAACTGTCTTTGCCATGTCTAATTAAACCTTTAGCTAGTTACAGAGTTGCGTAACAATTTGTGAGAAGATATGTGTGATTAAATAGCTTTGCTTTCTTTATTTCTCCGTGATGTTTGCCGTATAAGAGCCACTCCCCAAAAATGAAATACTATTTAAATGTCAATTTAATTTTTGTCAACTGGTTTCTGATTATTTTAGGCTTGCCCTGAGGTTAAACAGCGAGACACCGTTCTTTATTAGAAGAAATCATCCGCCGTTCTCTGTATCTTGAATAGTCCTGTGTTGCTGTGATTTACCAGCTATTGCTTCTGTCTTTTATATCTGTCGATACAGGTTTGTGTTTTTGTATTTTAAACTGAACGTTTAGTGCTAATCTGGATAGAGTTTAAGTATAGTGAATTAGTGCTGTCTGGGAATATTTGGACCATCTAACTAGGAAGTTTGCGTTATTTCTTGCGAACATTCTTTGCTCTGTTGTCTAGGACTCTCGTGATAACAAATTCGCCATGTTTACATATCGCTATAAAACGCAACTCTTGCACGAAACGAAAGGACCACTTGTGATCTTTATCGCTCGCTTTTGAATCCATTTAAGAACCGAGTTCCAAAACCATCTGACGCTTTTAGAAGCGTTCAGAATATATTCTTCAGCCGTAGTGGAGAGAACCGATAGTTTTGAAACTTATCTAGCAACTTCAGTATTCGGTGAGGTAGTAGAAAAACTGTACACGAAGGCAGGCCAATTCATAAACAGTCTGTGATTTGTTCGTAATCAGTTCAGTTCTCCTTTCTCACTACAGAATCTTGTTACTCCGCATCAACATCAGTGTAACTAACATCTTTGTCGAGAGAACAAGCTGTTACATAAAATCCATTCTTTTCAGTTACCACCTAGTCGGAACACCTTTGTATCATTTCATTCTCACAACAACATTCCCTGATTTGATTCAAGTCCAACGATACGATTCTAATTTCCGGTATTGGCGGAAACTACTGCGAAACTCCGAGCGTCGCATGTTACAGTATTCATAGACAATTGATAGAGACTGATGAAAAATTACTCAGAAAGTTTAACGTTTAGAGATAGTAATTCAGGTTTACTTATTTAACAGCTGGACTTAAGGATTCGCCTCGGAAAGGCATAAGCTGAAGCACGCTGTTCCTAGATGCCAAATTCTTGAGAATTGTAGAATTTAATAATTTTTTTAGTGGGATACTGCTGCATTTTAAAACCAAAACAGATGACAGAGTGCCCATGAGTTGTGTTAACTGTCGCTTACAAAGTTGCGAAATTATGGTGATGTAGTCAGCGATGTTGAAACACTAGATAAGCAGCATTTATTTATTAATTTTCTTTCTTGCCAACGCTTGAAGAGGGACGTGTGTTCTTGAGTTTTTTTAACTCGTGCTAGCTGCTTAAAAGAGACAAGTGACATACTAGAATCGCCACTCAAAAAGTGACTTGGATCTTTTTCATGCTTGCCCTTCCAAACTATAATAAAGATTTCTTTGAAACATTTCTCAGTCGAAAGACGTCATTTTCCTCATCGGAGTTTCATGCAACTCTTAATACTTTTACAGAAGGAATGTGTCATTCCCGAGGTATTTAACTTTTTTTTCTCGAGATATTTAACTATTTTGTTTTCATGTATTCCGCTGCCAAATCTCAGCCGGTATTCCTTCATGTTTACCTCTTTGTCATATGTTACCGTACTAAATCTTAGTAACCAAAACTAACGAGAAACAGAATCATCCACGTATCAAAGATTTTGCGTGTGAGATTACACAAAAGAAAATCACTTGTTCTTGTTGCTGTGGTTCAGTGTAAATAGGCTTGCTTCGTTTCTTCATTTCTAGTCCGTCTGTTTTCCCCATTACGAGCCGCGCCCCATGAAAAAAATACTTAAGGTCCGGATACACGGTGCAACATTGCGGGCAATATTGCGCGCAACATCCGTCACTCGACGTGGCTACACGGTCGCAACATTTCGTGCAACTTGATCAGCGGTTACCAAGCTCTCGTGCAGTGATGTTTACATCACGTAACCCAAAATGGCGTCGCTTAGCAAAAAAGCTTCAGTTAATTGTACCTTCATAAAACCAAATATAAATATATACACAGAAAGGAAACGACCTTTTGCTGCCTTTCCGCGCGCTACGGCTACTCCCTGCCGCCACGGGAGTAATATAAAACTTGACAACTGGTTCCTGTTTGATTGCGACTTTCTTTGAAAGCGTTCAAAAATTCTTATTCAGGCCAAGGAAGCCGGAAATAACAGACATACTTCAATTGACATTACCGTCCATATAAAGCCTTCACCTCAAGCTGTTCCTTCATCTTTTACTCTTACTTCCTCTCTTTAATTTTGACTGATTTCCCAGTTTATTGCTACTCTCTTCCTTTCTTTGAAATTATTTTTTTAAAATAAGGTGAAATCTGATTTAGGAGTAGCGGTTTAGTCCTGCAAAAGCGTTGCTATTTAAGAATATTTGGACACTCTTACGTCTTTGTTGTCTTAAGTAGTTAATAGAATAGTTCAAATTAATAGCTGTAACAGTTCTAAACCGTTTCGTGCTTGACTGTTTATTTGGTACGTTAATCCTGCCGCGCCAAGCCCATTCTGCGACAATTTAACCTTCGCAATTGTTTACTATCAGTTTAATACAACGCGGGGGTATCTATAGCAGCGTCTCACTTCTTGGCATTCCATTACATTAAAGGAATTGACACCTTTGCGCTCCCAATATAATGCAGGGCACAAAATTGGTGAAGTATGACTAATTACATGTCAGTGACACTGATCTAAAGTAATAAAAGATGAATTCAGTGATGTTTAAACATTAGTTGTTTTGTTTCTGTCTAGCTTACACTTGAAAAATTACATGTGAATTTTAAAAGAAGAGCTCATCAGTATTCATACGTGACACAGACATACACAACAGAGTTCTTGGTAATTAATCAAAGTGAACTCGAGTGCGATAACATACTGCTTTTAAAAGCAAAACAGATAATAGACGAGCCCAATATAATGGCTACAAAATTGCTATACCATGTCTAATTAAACTCTCAGACGAAGTCAATGATGCTAAAACAAAAGATTTAACAAAATTTGTTTCTTAAGTTCCGTAGTTGTTTACGGCTAAAGAAGGACATGTATTTTCAAACCTGTAAAAACAGTTCATCGGTATTCAAGCGTAAAGCTGATGTATTTCAATGTGTGATTAAGTTTGAAAAAGTCTTTGTAAGCAATAACCAAGATTTCTTTTTTTTTTAATATTTCCCTGAAAACTATTTTCATCATGATGATACAACTCTTATCATTTTAGAGAAGGAATGTCTAATTGACGACAGGTCTATCTTTCTTTTTCTGGAGGAGTTTGTAACTATATCTTTACTGTTTATTCCATGCATTCCGTTAAAAAATCTTGGAATTCAAACCAATTATCGATAAACAATATTACCTACGTATGGAGAAAGGTTTGTCAGATGGCATAAATACACTTAATCGATGGTTTTTATGTTATGCATTATTATCATGGTCTATAGACTCTCTATAGTCCTCAGGGCTGTGATTTAAATAGCTTTGCCTTGTTCCTCGTAATGTTTTGTATGCGAAAGCCACGCCCCTGGAAAAGTATTAGTGACTAAATGTCAATTGAATCCTTGACAGCTGGTTCCTGTTTAATTGCGGCTTTCTTTGAGACTTCTAATTGCCAACGAGAAAGACACTGCAGACTATTTTTAGTTGACGTCAAGCGGCGGCTACATGTGTAGTGTCCACACACTCCAGTTCCTCTCAGTCTCACTGTGAATTTCTCACTGTATTGCTGCTGGGGTCCTGCTGTCTAACATTGGATGTGAATGCAGGTTTGTTTTTTTTAGTATTTTAAAATGCAAAGTGTTAATGCGAATAGAGTTTAAGTTTGGCGTTTCTGTGCTTCAAAGCCGTTGCAGTTTGGAAATATTTGAAAACGTGTTTCAGTTGTTGCCTCGAAGAGTTTCTTTTCAGGAAACATTGACATAACAGTCATAATGGCAACAGCAGTTGTCCATTGCTCTAAACGTAACAAAGCTTTTCCACGGAGAGAATAAAATTGCTGTAATTAAGCCCGCGATCGATCACTTTGAGTTGAGGTCCAAACTGTCTGAAGAAGCTTTTAGACCTCTTCTGACACTGATATATTCAGTTGGATTAAAAAAAAAGGAACGATAGCCGATAGCTTTCAGCTTTTGATTTGTAATCTAACGGCTTTATAGTTGTTGATCAAGATCCGAACAATAATGTACATGAAGACAGACCCTTTCACCGGCACTGAAATAGAGTGTCATTTATTAGTTTTCCTTGCCACCAATCATTGACTTTCATGTTTGTTAATTGGCATCAAAATCAGGGTGACGAACAACGCTGAGCAGGGAAGAAGCTATTTCTCAAAATACTTTTCCTTTTCTATCATGAAGTGACCCTGATGGCATGATTTCGTCTTAACAACAATTTTCTGTGATTGGATTCGAGTCGCATGATAGGAACATGAAGGAGTAATCTACTTCTTAAGTATGGGCGGAAATTACACCAAAACTACGAAAGTCGAAGGTTTAACATGATTATGATCGACTCTTAGTTTTTATTCATACTGTATTACATAATACTCTAAGAAATGCGATTAACAATTAGTCAGTTTGAAAAGCAAACGTTTGATGAAATTTGCAGTTTTATGCAAATAACATTAGGTTTTAAGGTTTGGTTTCAGTAACGTACAAACTAAAGCAGTCTGTTTTAAGACAGAAGTGGAACACAACGGAGCTCTTAGGAATCAGCCAAAGTGAATTCCAGTGCCTGCCGATAAATTTTATTTCGCCGCATACTGCTTCATTTGAAAAGAAAAGCAGATCACAGACGAGGCCGATATAATGGGTGTAAAATTGGTGTAGCATGTCTAATTTGAAGTCGTGTTTCTAAGACAAGTTACAAAATCACAGAAGTTCAACTAAAGAAACACTATCTGATGAAGTCAGGGATGTTAACTCACTCCTTCTTAATGTTTTGTATCATTATCATGGTTTTTGTCCTCACAACTGCTTTCAAAATAGCTTTCTTTTCTTTCGCGTAACGTTTTGCCAAGCAAAAGCCACGTCCCAGAAAGGTGATCAAAGGTTCCTGTAAAATAGCGGCTTTCTTTTACTTCTAGTTGCCAAGGAGACAGGAAATAGCAAACCCTTGTTCAGTTGACGTCATCCGCCCCTCGCCTCAGGGCGTGTCGTTATCATCCATTTAAATTACTCTTCCACGTTTATTGCTGTTATCTTTCTTTCTTTGACATCTGTGAAAGCAGGTTTGTTTTCTGTATTTTGAAATTAAAAGTGGTAATCTGGATAGAGTTAAAGTGTAACCAACATCTTTGGCCAGAGAACAAGCTGTTACCGGCGGAGTTAATCATTCTTTTACCCACCAGGTGACCCGGATGATGACATCACTGCATCATTGTAACAATGTTTTGATTGATTAAATCGCTGAAACATGAAGGAGTACTCTAATTCTTCGGAATGGACAAAAATTCTTGCAAAACTATACATACATGATTTTGAGTGACTCTTAGTTTGTATTCATAGGCAATTGATAAAGACTGGAACTTCATATAAATTAGTCAGAAAGCTTAACTCGTTTGGTGAATATTTCATTGCAATTATCTGCAACACCTAGACAGAAGCACTTTGTTCATACAAAAAAGCGAAAGACAAACGGATAAAACAAAGTTCTTAGGAATTAGCCAAAGTAAACTCGAGCGAAATAAATTTTGCTTTCTCTCATACTGTTCCATTTTGAAAGCAAAACAGTTCATAGACGAGTCCAATATAATGGGTACAAAACTGGTGTAGCATGTCTAATTAAATTGTCAGTAACACTGTTGCCAAATCTTAGCTTAAAGTAAAGGAACACGATCTGATGAAGTCAATGATGTAATAACATTAGATTAACAGTATTCATTTTCCAAGTTTGTATCTAGCTTACGCCTGAGGATAATAACAATAATAATAATATCAATGATAATAATAGCATTTATAATGCGCCATCAATCTAGGTGAATTATTCCGAAGCGCAGACATGAAACACACACACACGCACACAACAAAGATCCAAAGTCTCATATCCTACAGACGACCCAAGTCACTTTCATAGTGCTTTGACAAGTGCTATCGGCAAAATTTTTCATCTAGCTGATAGATTTGCCAATAGATTTGATTGCTTCATTCATGCTTTGCACGCGGCTACTGGTTTCAACTTTTCAACCTGCACAAGTCAGCAGGTTTTTGAGCAACATATCAAGGTCTATCTCAAGAACCACTGACCCAATATTAGGCATGTTTGGACTAATTTGAATGCATTTTTCGTGCTTATTCCAAACATTGTCATGGTTTTTTGCACTATTTAAATTTTAAACAATTTGGTACAAATTTTGTGAATTGTCGACTCCACTCGACATCAGTGCGCAGAGGGTTAAGAATGAGGAACTCCTTCATACTGAATTGCAGCTGTAATGCAGCGTATAGGCTTACTAAAAAAACCTGTCTATGGTTCAACCTTTGGGATGCTTTCGCCTGTTCCAAAGTGACGTCTCACACTTAGGCGTAAAGGTTTCCCTGATGAAATAGTACTCTGCATTTCAAGTGTGAAATCTATATTTAAAAATTGCAATTTTTTATGATTATGTCAAACCTGGACCGATTGTTTGGTATTTTACTATTTACCAATTTCTCTCTGAAAATTATTGCACCTGGAATTCCTTTTACAGAGATATGATAAATAAAAACATGTTTAAAATTCATCAACTGTTTTACTCACTATTTCATTGACTTTTGTAATAAGTAGATTTCCCCCTAAAAGTTGGAGTTCCTTACAGCAAAAAGCATCTAGTGTTGCGTATGGAAGGGTATCAAAAAGTGTTCAAAAGAGCTATAACCAGTCACCAGTTTTCCGCAGAATTGTAGGTCTAAATAATCTTTGATAATTTCAGCTTGTGGATTGCGTTGGATTTGCAAGATATCGGATTTCGAATTGATAGACTATTGTATAGGCGCCATTGTACAATGACATTTTTCAATAAATCATGAATTACGTAATTACCGGAAGGCAAAATGAAAAAAAATATAGACAGGGGGTCGGAAAGAATCGATAGGACTGACAACCTTTCGAGAAGCCAAAATCCGTCGTAGGCTATATCTGACATACCACCA
>CM042753.1:27596774-27609274 GCA_022496165.2 Catalaphyllia jardinei | reverse complement strand
GGGTAGATTACGCATATTTAAATGGAGCATAGAAAATCCATTTTTCTTCTTGGCTTTTTGAAAAAGAGTCCCTGATTGTTTGACAGTATAGTATTTTGACTCTGAGTAATTTTCATGAGAAATACTCTGTAAGTTATCATTTTTTCCGGACTTTCGATTGTATTCTGGAAAAGATCCTTGGAATTTAATAAAGAAAACGGAGTGTGATGAACCCATGCTCTCGTGGCTGGAATGAATTCTTGGTGGTGTAGATTACGAAATGGGAGCTCGCAGAAAGCATTAAAAATTGTTATTTAAGGGTTTAGAACATATTACTTAATAAAGTATACATGATAGATTAATATTTGTCGCTAGATGCAATAACAATGTTGTTAATAATAACAATTCAGTTCTTACCCAAGTAAGGTACTCGAACTGACTAATGGAAGCGAGGATGTTCATCTTGAAATCTTTTAAGGTCGTCTTCCGTATCGAACGTGACTACTGGGGAATGTTCGGTGTTCTTGATGAAAATTCTTCCTTTGAAAGTCCATATAAATTTCCATTTCAAACGCTTTTTTTCTTTATTTACATTACCAAATAATTTTTTTTTTATATGGCGTGAGGGATTCAGAGATAAAGATCTGACTCGGGGTCAAGGTCAGCGTCTCTTGCTTTCTTGTTAGCCAGTTTCCTTCGATTGGAGTAGAAAGTACTTCTCACACTTCGCTGGGTAAATTTCATAATTATTTTTGGTGAAGCAGCAACATTGTAAGACGGTATAGGGTGCGCAATAGAGATATCTTGTTCGTTAACTGTAACATCAGTAGCTTTGCCAACAGATTGAACAATGGATTCGGCTGAACAGTCACTCGTCCCCTTGATTCCCGTTATTTCCAAACAGTCTCTTCTAAGGTAGTGACCAAGTTCTTCTATCTCATAGCAAGCTTTTGCTATTCGCTCTTCCACGCTCGTAAGATCTTTCTTGATGTTATTTACCTCAGAGTTGGTGTTGTTGATGAAGTTTTTCGACTGCTTGATTTGTTTCAATAGATCATCATACTTGTCCGAAAAATGTTGAACTGAGGTTCTTAATTTACTAAATTCAGTAGACATAGTGTCCAATTTAGAGTGAAGCGATTCGAGTTCCCTTTTTAGAAGGTCCTTTACCTGTCCAATTGTAGCCATCGTAAACTTAGCGCCGTAAGACGACAGAGCCCTCTTAAACGTGGCCGGACGCCATAACGACACATGCTCACAATAATTATGTCTCTTGGTAATGGCAACGACAATTTCCAAAAGCCTGGGGTCCGTTCGCGAAACAGGTCGTAACACACTCTTAGCCTACGTGTATCCTTCGAACTTAGATTCTTGAGCGTTATCGAAATTTACATGCAGCCTATTTGCAAACTAAGAGCCACCTAAAATAACGACTAAAACTAGGTCTGCTCTCTAGTAGTTTTATACCGAGTCCGTGATGCTCGGTACGTGTTTTATACCCAGTCCATAATGCTTAGTCCGCCTTTTATACCTGAGTCCGTGTTTTATACCCACTCCGCAGTCCGTAGTCCGTAGTCCGTAGTCCGCAGTCCATGTTTTATACTGACGGTATTTCTAATTATGTACGAGGATCGATCTCTACTGGAAGCAGGCGATCGATTACAGATGTCCTAGTGGTATTCCAAACGAGGCGGGACGTGCTAAAAGAGGAAAAAAGACTCGTTTGCCCACTTGTCCAATGACAAGCCATATCGATTCCTTTATTTAGCCTCAAATAGAATTGTCTGTTTCGGCCATTTTGTTGTCTTCAACCGCCAGGGAAGAGAAGGAACTGGGACCCATCTAAAAACCGGTCTAACCAGTTCGTGATAGTGAGCAAGACTGGGTACTAGAGCTTGGTATCGCAAGTGAGGCTAAGAAGACATAAAGACGAAACCACATCACGTAATGATGAAACCACATCACGTAAAGATCAAACCACATAATGACGATACCAGACCACATAACAGCGTAACCACATCACATCATGACAAGGGCACAAAGAATAACGTAACAACCTCAACACATCATGATAAAACCACACCAACGACACCAATGACCTAACATGGGGTCATCACTGTGACTATAATGTAAAACGCGCGCGCAAGCGGCTTTACACCTTGAGGGTCCTAAAAAAACAGGACTGTCCGTTCAAGATATTTTTCAAGTTTATTGTAGCCTAGTAAGGTCTGTATTAGAATATGCAGCCCCAGTCTGGGCTGGCTTGCTATCTTACTTAAGTGACCTCGTGGAATCTGTTCAAAAAGAAGCACTGAGAATCATTTTCCCGGACCTAAACTACTCCCAGGCGCTGGTTCGAGCGGGTCTGCAAACGCTGTCAGAGCGCCGCAACCAGATCTGTGTTCGCTTTATCCAGGATCTATCTGTATCACCTTTTCCGTGTCTTGCAAGCCTGTTTCCCGAACGAACAAGCGTCAACCATGGATTTGGTCTTCGGTCTGGTTCTGTTAGTCAGGTCACAAATATCAACAGACTCCAGCGTACAGACAGGTACATTACTTTCAAGTACACGTAGCACTATGTTGTAATATATTTGCCGTAATGTAATTATTGACATCATTGTCTTAGCTTTACTGGCCCCTCTTGTAATTAAGCCTAATGCTACAAGAAGGGTGATTAAACACATCTACACATAATGAAGTTATTACACAACGTGATGATAAAAACACATCACGTCAGGACTGTATTACAAGACATAATGAAGAAACCACAAAACGTAAGTGACTACAACACATAATGACAAAGCCACACAACATAATGTAGTAACTACTAATGGAGAAACCTCACAAAATAATAAAAAAACATAAATTATGGCGTTGCATACTATCGCCAGGATAGTGATTTATCTGGTGGATATTGTCATCTGCCCTTTGAAGCTGGGTCTGTTTCCATGGCAACAACATCCAGTCAGTTTTCATTCTTTTCACTCCCATGTTGACCAATATGATATATTGAGATCAAACCAGAATGAAAATCATCATTATCCTTGTTCCCTGAGGCGCCACGCACCTCTCGTAAGGTCTAACAGGATTGGCCGAGAAAACAATAGAATAAACAACAGAAACAATGGCCCTAGTCCTGAAAACAATAGAGGTGGATGACTCCGGGAGCAAATAAAATTAGAGGTTCCGAAGAGGTGCATGACTACTGTGTTCCCTCCTGGGTTACTGTGTTTACTCAATCCACCGTAAGAAAAAAGATGGCGGCTTTTACATTTTACCACAGTACCACTGGGCATATAGAAAGATATGATTTAACGGCAGTTGTTCCTATACTAACAGCATTGCTCTTGTCGAGTTTGAATAACTTACAACTTCTCTTTGTGTTTTTATACGCTCTTTTAGAGTTTTCGTGCGCAAAGCATTAAAGGTAAATGTACCAATCGCCATCTTTTTCCTTACGATGGATAGAGTACCGAAGTGTGACGCCACAAAAAAAATTGTGAAAAAAAATTGTGAAATTATGGGATTTGGTGCCATTTTCAAATAAAGCGTCCTTAGATTGATACTGCCCCATATAAATCTCTAATTTAGAGTTGGTTCCAAGTTGAATTAGGAACCAGAACAAATTTTGAAGGGTTTGTATGGGATGCTATCAAACTTTGATCCCTTATATCGCCATCGGGAATTGCAATTCAGAGCTAATTTTAGGTATGAGGGCATCACTTAGGATCCTCTATAAGAATATTACATCATATGCCATAATTTCTAAAAAAATTATTTTTGTGACGTCATCACTTCGGTACTCTATTGTGCACGGCCCTGTGACTGAGCAACGCCTCCAATTGAGTGCCACATGTGAAGGCAAAAATATTAAAGATACATTTGAATATAAGCACCTCATTTATTCACTACAGTAGGGTGCTTATTATCAAAGTATCATCAGAATGAATTTTTCTAGGAGTATTTACTGTCCTGGCCTGGGTTGCTTGAAAGGTGCAAAATCCTATCCACCAGATAAATCACTATCCAGTGAATAGCGTGGTTTGTTTTCTTATCACTTACATGTATCCATTGGATAGTGACTTGTCTGGCGGAAAGTGTTTCATACAGGTTTCAAACAACTACCCTGGATTACAATAATTTTTCAGTTCAAAGTGACTATATTTAGCTGTTACCTTTATCTCGTTACCATTTACAAAATTGCCACCATTATTTTTCTCAAGTGCACCCCTTCTTAAATTTAAGTGCTGCCCCTAAAGTTGGAGTCGTAATCAGAAGCGTAGAGTGATACGATCTAGTGAAAATAAGACCGACAGAGATGGAAGCAGAACACTCTGTTGCTCGTGAATTAGTGGAAACTAGATTGTCAGTGTGACGATATCTCGCTTGTCAATACTAGCCAATCAGCATTAAGATAGAGCACGCGCTCTAGTTGTTGTTCGGTTGTACATCATGGCGGTGTAGCATGACTTCGTCCTAGAATAAGCCTCTGTTGAGTTTACTGTTTATGAGCCGATTGAGCTTGATTTATACAGTCAGAGTCAGAAGCAGAAGCGGTAGAATAAACCAATCACAGTTTTTGATTCCAGGCCTTGTAGTTGGCTGGATCTTCCTCATCTGCTTCCAACTGATCTGAGAATCTAATTTTAACTGGATTATAATGACTACAATCAACGGAGTGGTAAACAGAATCAGGGAAACTGGAAACGTGATTTATAAGACTCCAATTCTTTCGAGCTTATGACTGCTTTTGACTCTGATTTTCAATTATTTTCACTTGGTGATTAGCGCTCTTATGACTCTGGCTACAATTCTGACTCCGTCAGTAGTAAAAACCATACTTAAAACACAGTAAGCCAACGCTACCATTAAATATTTAGAGTGCCTCGACACTCAATAGAGGAAATATCAAAGTCAGTGTCTAACATAACAGTGGTACTGGGAGAACATAAGTTCATCAACTACAGTTTATCACTGGCATCACTCAGTTTTATTCACTGGCATCATGTTTACACATTTGAAGATTTAAAGAGTGAATGCCAAACAAGAAAACAGTATATTCTACTGTACTGGAATCCAAATTTCTCAAACCCTCAGTTTATTGAACGTGTTGACTAAATAACTTGGAAAAAAGCATTACCATTAATTGGTTTGATTCAGCTTGAACATTCTAATTTTATGGGAGATTGGAGTTTGTGTCCAAGCTTTAGTGGTTTACGTGGCTGCTGTTATTTTAATATCTATAGCATGAACCAGGTAGGAGTGGTTCTACTCCACATCTTAGATGCGATAATAGTCCAAAATGGGGTTACCCCAGCACTAGTTCATCGGGACCCAATTACGTGCGTGGCTTAAGAGAGGCAGCTGTGAGACTATAGTGTTTTGTCCATGATAGGTTGCACAGCAAGTGCTTCCAAATGAAGAGCTTTGTCTGCCCCTGGGATTTGCACACTGCGAGACTATGGAAAAAGCTCCTTACATGGGAATGGTTGCTGTGCAGGCAAGGTTCTGTTCTGCTGATACATTTGGCATGACATCTTGAAATAATACCTTGCTTTGATAAAATAATGATGTCTGTCTGTAATTAACAGGGAACTGGCAAAACTATTTGCACAGAACTCTGCCCTCTGGATTGAGAAACTGGGATTCCACTCTTCATTACAGTTTCATCAAATTTGCTAACAAGGACATCAGCTTGAATCACAGACGGGCCATAACAAGTGCTGCCATGTTCCTTGATTTAATTATATGCACATTGTCTCTAGATTAGTAAGATGATTGTGTCTGTGGCTGTTGGTAAGGTCGGTCATACTGGCGCCCATATCTCTCCTGCCAGTTGTACCGATCTTGCCTGTCCTGCTTTTCTGTCCTGTCTTGTCGATCATAATGTTGCTGATTTTGTCGACGATAGCGGCCTTGACCTGGAAATTAGTAGAGAGTGGGTAAGTCAAGCATTCCCAAAAATTCTCAATGATTATACATGTTATGTCTTTTGGATTAACACACTAACACTCCTTTTAGCTGGAAATAAAACTGGCTCATCTGGCCAGAGAGGGATCTTGCCTTTCACAAGGCAAGATCCCTCAAGCCAGTGATCTGTTCAAGGGCAAAGTAATCAAATATTACTATAAATTATGTACAATTAGTGTAAGACGTACCTGTAAAAGTACATGCAATACACATTTATTTCTGAGTTTTCCCAAGGGGAAAAGAAGTATTCTATGCAGTTTGTACCTTGCCTGTCCTTGAATTGAACAAATCCTCCATGTCTTGTGTCATAAATACGCTCATTGTTTTCTACCAAAGTGCTGACCTGAAAGCAAGTCACAAGTTCACTGGATTAAAGTTGTTTGATAAGCTGTAGGTTGAAAAGCTAACAGCAGGGAGGAGGCTGGCAACTGCTTTTTTCACAGGCGGGAAAACTATTTGACTTGAAATTCTTTAGAAAAAAAACTTTTCACTGAGTGATCAAACCAGCAGCTAGTCAAAATAGTCTTCACAACTGGTCAATTTATGCAGTGAGCACCCCTTAATGAAACACCAGGCAAAGAGACTATACAGTATTTAACATTTTCAAATAAAAGAAGTGACGAGTGATTGGAAAAGGACGATACTTGGTTGTCCGCAGGGCTCGTCTTTCGGCACTCTCCTATGGAATTTGTTCCAAAATGACATGTCATTCTATAAAAATAATGCTAATCTAAGTATGTACGCTGACGACCACCAGATTTATGTCATGGGCAAGAAGCATGTAAAAGTCGTGCAAAGTAGCAAGATCCAAGGAAAGCACGCTCTATCCTGGTACAAGAACAAACTATCTCTCAGCCAACCCAGAAAAGTTCCAGCTACTTATTAATTATTAACCCGCGAAATGTTGACACAGACAATGATAATCAACATATTTCCATAGATGGACATGTCATTGAATGGGGGAAATAAGGCTTTTAGGAGTTCAAGTCTATGACAAAGCGAATTTTACCAGTCATATAAGTGAACTGTGCATTAAGCTAATCAAAAAGTTGGGATCTTAGTGCAACTATGCCACTTGATACCTTGCAATGCTAAACTATCACTTTACAAGTCTTCTTTTCTGCCCCATCTTACTTATTGCCATCTAATCTGGCACTTTTGTAACACATCGGATTGGAAGAAGCTCGAGTGGATTCAGGAACAAGCTCCAAAAAACCAAATCAATTTCCTATCAAGAACTACTACACTGCGCCAAATTACTGATGTTATACAATAGGGTTTACAAGAAATTGCTGTGTTGATGTTTAAAGTTAACGTAAGGACAGTCTTGTATTTGTGAATATTTCTGACTTATTATAACTTACGGAATAGTGACTTCAAGCTACCAAGATTCGAAACGATCAAATTTGGAAGGAATTCTGTAAGATATATGGGAACTGTCATTTGGTCAAAGCTACCACGCCATTTGAAAATGATCGAACATTAGCAGGGGTGACATTTCAACTCTTGTAAATATTTAGACATAGGCTATTTAAAACTTTGTAAGTAATTACTATTTAAGAAATAATTTTGAGCAGAACTCAGCTGAAGGCTATTTTAACAGATGAATTTGTTTTTATTTTTTTCCCTAAGTATTTATAATAAGTAATAATTTTGTAAGTATTTTATAGTAAAAAAATACACAGACACAAATAAAGTTCCTCATTTCATTTCATTACCTTATCAGCTAATTGCAGTGCCAAGCTCTGAAGGAGAGAAGGCTCAGCTCCTCGGTGCATTACAACTGTCTGAGTTGGCTCATCCCAAGAGGCCTGGAGTGAGAACATAACCTTACTTACTTGAAATTTGAAAACTTAATGAATGTTATAAACTTTACTAACACAATCAATTTTTAATAGTTATAGAAACTTCTGTCATCTTCAGTTAGTTTGAGTACAAAGCAGTGGAAGTTAAATTCACAACAAGTAGAAAATGCTAATTAAGATAAATAGTCACAACAGAATGAAGCAAAATAATAATATTTGGTACAAAGGAAAATTGTTTTATACCAAATTTCATGACATCTTATTCAACTTTGCAGTTTAGTAGTGTACTGCAATACCCTAAATGGTTATTGCTCAGGGCTCCAAGCAAGATTCGAAGACATGGGATTTAGACCCAGATCCCAAGTGGTGAGTCTTACATGTGTTGCATTCTCTGCCCAGATGGACAAATTGATTTATTACCTAAAGATTTGTTTAAATGCTTGACTGTGAAAATAATAATAACTACTTATTAACCAAGATTTAGGTCTTTTTGGAAAAATGTCAGACCGAGACCTTGCCGTATTGACCAAGCTATACCAAGCTCATCTATGTGGCAAGGCCAAGGTAACTGGCTTGTTGGTATTACAGCAGAATAATGCCCTAAAATTAACCAGAGTGTCGTGTTACATTGGATATGAGAACAAGTCATAAAATAGTAATGAAAAAAAGGAAGCCACATCACAAACCTGCAGTTCTTCATTGATGATCATTTTGCTGATAGTGCTGTGCACCACAGAAGAAGGCAAATCAAACATTTCAGCCAACGAAAACAAACTACAAATAAAGATGGCAAATAAAGACTTGAGCTCACAGTGGAACACCATTTACAAAATTAATGTATCATTGCATATATGAAGATGGTTTGATAACTAGCCATACGTATGGGAAGAACAAGCCATGCCATACACAATCCGCAGCTTCCATAAAACGTGAACTGGACCATTTATACTGATGGGGCTGATGTATGACGTAAGTGTTCCCATAACTGTTCCACGGCTTATTCATGACTAATTAATGCCTTGCTTTTGTGCTGGTTGCCGCCATAGCAATTGCAGAATAGCGCAAACTGTTGCACAAGTTGGAAAAACTTGGGTTAGTGTGAGGTCACATCTTATGTAAGCTACAAACAAGCCACCATACCATTTGTACGAGTGTTTCACATCTTCACACAAGCCATGGCTTATTGACGCTGAGCTCAAAACCCTCGTCTTGCACAAACCCTAGCTTATGTAAGACGTGAACTTGTACCACTCATGCAGTGTATGGTAAGTTTGTGACTTACATAAGATGGAGCTTTTGTAAGCCGCAGCTTATTTTCCTTGTATGAATGGCCCTTTTTTCATACAGATAAAAAGATTTCAAGTAAGAAATGATGCTGTTGTGCATCAAATCACAGCAGGAATTTGATGTTATCAAACCATCTTTTAATACATTTTATGAGGATTTCCCCTTCATTAAAAATAGGATGGTCCAAAAAATACACTTTTATGAGTGATATTCAGAGGGAAATAAAGCAAATAGGATGTTTTCATGAAGGAATACTAATTTTTATTTGACATGACCAAGTGAAAGTGAGGGATAGCAATTAACAGAGATTTTCATCAAAAATTTGGTGCACAAGTTTTTCCAATCAAGGTAGTATGTATTGAAAGCATTGTATGCATTTCTACAATTCGCCTTTCTCTGAATGTATAATTACCTCAATGAGTCATACACACTGTTATATGTGAACAAATATGTTCTCAGGCTTTCCTCTTGAATTTTCCTGTGCAAAGAAAAAGAAAATTTAATTTCATGTTCTTTTAAGAGTGATCTCACTTTTACAAGTACTATGCACTTGATCACACATCTGATTTTTTAATTGACACCTAAAGGGGCAGGTAAAAACAGACATTACCTTGTCAACATTTCTTGTACTTGTTCTGTTTGGCGGAACAATTTCCATACCTATCATGCCACAGAGAACAGTTTTTAACCGGGTGTATTTTTGCCATAATATGTCTCTTATTTTATACATTAATATTGTTTAATAAACAATTAGATTATGAGCTCGAGATTTCTGTGAGGTGATAGTTGATAACGCCAAAGGTCAAATCAACTATCGCCTCATAGAAATCGAGAGCGAATAATCTAACTGTTTTAGTAGAATTCTAACTGAAATTAACACATCATCGTCGTCATAGTAGTAGTAGTAGTAGCATTATTATTTTTTTTTTATTATCAGACAGACAAACAACCAACAAGTAACCAAAGCAAACTAGAAAGGAACTTTTAGATGACAGTGGAATTTGACTTATTCTTATAATCAGGTGGTTTTGTTTGAGGCCAGTCAAACTGGATATATAGTCTGGCTAATTTTGTCTCATAGTTCACCAAAATAATTATTTAAAAGAAATCAATAGATTGTCCTCCTGAATCACTCATGGAAAAATTGGTCTTCTTAAAAATAACTTATAAAATTAATTGAAGGGGTGTGCGAAATATGTATCTGTAAGTTAGTTTTGGAAAACTTTGAGGTAACCAGCATTGCAGCACCTCCTACCCTTTTAGTCAATGTTTCAACAGCTACAAAAAAGAAACCTGTCATATTCGAGATAAACCCACATTCTTTGCCGACCAATAACTATTTTCTTAGGGGACGGTTGATTTAGCACAAATAGCTCCACCAGTTTCATGTTACCTTAACAGCTAATATGTAGTCCTTGCATTGTTTCCAGTCTCCCTTCTTCATGGCTTTGGATGCGGCCACTACATGTTCACGCATGCTCTCTGGAGGACCTGGAATTAAGTCATAAGTATCTAAGTTAGTCGCCTGTTAAGTACCACGAAAATAGATTGCAAAACACATAGTTCCTAACACTGAGAGGAGAGTGGAAAATACAATGTGTAGTGGAGTATTTTTGACAAACTTCAAGGTGTTTAAAAATTTGGTCAAATACTGTCTCATTAGTCTCTTGTCAATCGAAACTAAAACTAAGGAGAAAATGAAGAAATAAAATTGTAAAAATCCATGCTAATTAACAGGGCTCAAAGTTAATTTTTTGCTTTGGGAGCACTTGTGCGACCAAGTGTAAAATTTTAGGCCCACTGCTGAAATTTTAGGCACACAGCTTCAAATACTTGGCGCACCTACACCAAAAGAATACTTACGCTCCAAAATGAGCGACTCAGGCTTCATGTTGCAATATGGACCTATTCTAGCAGTGTTGTGTTAACGAAAACAAATTAAAAAATCAGGCTATTTCACACAAGCGTTAAGCTTAGATATTAACTACTGAAAGTCGCTTTGTTGAGTATTGTCACTATCCAATTGCTTGTTGCTTGCCTCGCCTTTGAAATTCTGTTCACGAAGGTTTTTGATTTTTTCATGAGAACTATTATGAACTTTGCTCATTTGGCTAGGTTTCAAGCTATAGAATTCGTGGACCGGCCCGTGCCAAAAGCGCTGGACATTTTTGTATGTCAGACAAGTGAAGACAAAGCTTTCTTTACGAAACACGAAAAGCGAGAACACAAGACTAGTTAATCTCATCACCAGTCTCCACACTTTTTTTAGGCACACTGCCAAAAATCTAGTCGCATATGCGACCAGTTGGTCGTTAACTTTGAGCCCTGATTAAGATCAGATAAGCAAACACCAACACTGTGATGTCCTTTGTTTCAACTTTATGAATAAACTCATTAAAATGAGTCTGAGAATTTTCCACAAGCATAAGCAAGACATGTTCTCTAGATTTGTCATACAGAGACATCAAGGGAAAATATTTATCACAACTGTTTCCTGTAGTACATTTAAGAACACATAGTCTGCAGATTTACAAGTCAAGGAAAAACAGCTTCATGTACTAACCAACTAAAGTTTGCTTTTCACTTTGTCGTAACTGATAGTGGAAACTCTTGCTAAAAATGCGTGGTCTGTAGTCATATGCATGGGCTGAAAAGATAGCAGAAAAATATTCTTGGAATTCCTTTCTTATGCAGTGTAGATAAACAATACAACAAATCACAACATAACACAACACAACAAAATATAATACAATACAATACAATGGAATGTGTGGTTCCAGAAAATATCCAGTCCTTCAATGGAAATTGTACCACATTTTACAAAGGGAGTTAGTGTAGGAAGGTAATTTGACAAGTTGACAAATTACCATTTTATCTTTTCTTTCAAAGCATGTTTCACTAACTGCTAAATGCTTTCTCTGTGAGTATCTTCAGATATAGATGTTACAATCGGTTGAAAATATTAGTAGTTATGTGCAATACAGATGGCTAAATGTTTGGAGTATTTACTTTTACTTTAACACACTTTCTTGCCAAAATTACTTTTTCTAGAGGGCATGGAAGGTGTACAAAATAGTATCAAAATTCCAGAGGGGTGGTGAGGGGGGTATTTTAGTGGTCAAATTCAGGGGGGGGACTTACATGAAATTCACTCTGTGGTGGGGGTAAAGATATTTTCTGGAAGTACACAATGTAATGTAATCTATACTGTACTGCACTGCACTGCACTACACTGTACTTTATTATCCAACTGCACTTCGTAGAGTACAAATAACGCCCAAAACGAGAACAAATATCACACGGTATTTGTGCTCCAGATGACCGGTTAGACAGGTTTGCTGTTGACCAATCAGTTAGTGGGATTTCCCATGTCAATTCCGTTCCACTTTGCATACTTCTGCATGCATTTCCAAATATTGAAGTGCAGCCCACTGCAAATTATAATTATAATTATAAT
>CM042753.1:27574288-27596674 GCA_022496165.2 Catalaphyllia jardinei | reverse complement strand
TTACTTTAATAAAATAATAATAACAATGAAAAACCAACTTTATTAAACTCTTCTCCAATTAAAAATTATGTAAAAATTTAATACAACTGTAATTTAAAAAAGATTTCTTGGTGGCCTGGAAAACTGTCTATAAACTTAAAAAAAAAATGAAAATTTCCATGTACATCCCAAAAATATAATCATGTAAATCTATGAATATAGCACTATAATAGTTGACAGAGCAGATTGACAGAGCAGATAATAATAATATTAAAATACTAATAAAATAAAATGTGTTAATGAATAAATTTACAAAAGTCACAATCTTAAAATCGATAACTAATTAAAATTTTGGAGTTTAAAATTCAATCAAAATCGTTTAAAGAAGTTTTCAGCTTGGATTTGAAGGTAGATAGGAGATGTGCTTCCTTCAGGTCAGTTGGAAGACTATTCCAGTCTTTGGCAGCTTGATAGATGAATGTTTGTTTACTCCAGTTAGTTGGAGGAATGGGTAAGTGACGATCAGTGGAACGTCTTGTGTTATATGAATGGACAGCTTGATTTTGGATAAAATTAAAGTTAAAATCAGTTTCCCCAATCAGGCACTTATGGATTGCAATGCAGTAAAGAAAAAACCTTCTTGGGGAGAGGGACTTGAGATCTAAACTCCTAAGTGCTTCGGTTGATGAGCTTCGAGGTGAATACCACAGCAAAACTTTAGCAGCTTTGTTTTGTAGGATCTGTAAATCTGAAATTATCGTGTCATTGTTTGTGTCCCTCCATATAATATCACCATAATCAAAAAGAGGGAGGATTAGGGTATTGTACAAGGTAACCCTAGTTTGAAGTGGCAATATATTACTGATTCTCCTGATTAGGCCAATCCTTTGGTCAATCTTTGTGCTGAGAGCATTGACATAATCTGCCCATGACATAGATTGTTCAAAAGTGCAGCCCACTGCAGATTATTGAACCATTGACTGAGCTGTGTTTTGATGAGCGGAAAAACAAAGAGTGAAATGGTGAAACTCCTTTAAGAACGGGGAAACATTTTGAATGCATAATAAAGTAATTATTGAATTCGGCTTGGGTAGGATATGAAGAATTCTGTAGATCTTGGCCTCCTTCATCTGCAGAATTCTTCATATCCTACTCAGGCATGTAGATAATAGCCGGGAGCCGGGAAAAATACACCGCTGTGAACTCAATTGTCCTGGCTAAGAAACCTTCTACAGTCATAAAAATATTTAATAATGGACTCTTCTAATCCTGCCTGAAAACTGATAATTCCCGTCTGTTAAACATTTTGTCTACATCCCTGCCTACTTGGTCTCATTCAGCAATTGCTAAATCTTAAATAGAATATTAATACCCTGGCCCTTAGTTAGATGACTTAATCTAAAATGGTTGTATACCAAAATAGTTACAGATTGAGAAGCGTGCACTTTGAGAGGTGAATCCACCATAATTTTTTCAAGTCCTCACAGAAAACCTGCACTTACCTTCTTTGACACTACATTTTTATTCTTGGGGGTGTTCCACTTGCTTATCCCTAAGTTGTTGGACTTGTACATAACAATACTTGCCTTACTTTGTTTTGAACACTTACCGGCCATCCAAGGGATTTCCATTAACATTGCTGAAGTAAGATAGACACACTCTAACAGCTCAAGGTTTATATGCATGTGGAATGGAACCTGAAATTCAGATAAAACAACAGTGACAGGGATGAAATGGGATGCTACTTACTGGAGGATAAGTACCAAGAACAAAAATGGTTTCACAGCACTACCAGAGCTCGAAAAAACCCCCGTCTGGTCGTCCGGGACAAGTAGATTTTCCCTTTGGGCAATAACTTTCTCTCCGTCCTTGCCCGATGGGCAAGGACCCAGGCAAGCCGTTCGCCGACTAAATTTTTGATAATGATTTTGAGAAGAAAAGGTAAGCTTTAGGCTCAAGGGTATCAAGTGTTAAGATGAAGCTTGTCTATGATTTCAATTTATATCGTTTTGTTGATTGCGTGACGCACGCTCACAGCTCAGAATTGGTTGGCTAGTGCTTGATCAACATCTGCCCCAATCAAATCTCATTCCGAATAAAAATAGCTGTGTTGGGAACGAAAATGCTGTCTTTATTTCTTTTCATAATTTTAGCAATTTCCTGTGAGCATTTTTAAGTTTCTCTGTACAAAACTTAACTATACAACGATAAATTAATTAAAACTGGGAGTAACTGCAGAATACCCTGCCACTTGAATTAACTTCTTTGTAGCTGGCTACGCGGTACGCAGTGAGTGATATATACAAGAGTGCGAGTTGTCCAAGTAGCTGGCTACGTGGTACGCGGTACGCAGTGAGTGATATATACAGGAGAAAAAGTGAATCAATTTCATGTGTAGTGCACTTGTTTCGGCTTATGGATTAAAGAACGAGGTATATACAAATGTTAGTCTCTTGTCTGTGGAATTACTAAGGCTTGGACGCTTAAAGAACAAAGAATGCACAATACTCTCTCTTTGTTATTACGGCGTACTCCCTAACGCATAGCCAGCCCATAACATTGCTGCGGCACTGAATTCATTATTTTAATTACTGGTATTTTCTGCATACCGTGTAGCCGGCTACGAAGAAGTTAGTTCAAGTGGCGAAAATTCTGCAGTTAAGCGTAAAACTGTAGAAAATGTATGGGAAAACTGAGAAGTCACATATTTCTACTGCGAAAATGAAGCCAGTGTCATTCACCCAAATGAAAAAATATGCTCCCACCAGCTTTCAGAAATTCGACACTGTGCCTGCATGTGTCAAAACTAAAGAGGGAAGGTGATTTGTTGTTAATTCTGTGTGTTATAAATTTCTCGCGCTTCTCTTCACAATGGTTTCATGGAGCTAGACAAGATGCAGATGAACATTCAAGGAGTTGAACACAATATTTGATGAATTGAACAAATTGACTCAAGGCTGTATAATAACGAAGATACCCAGTGTGTAATACAGGAACCAGGAAGTTAACATGAAAGTGATCAGCACTAAGAGAACTATGGTCAAGATGGGTTTATTACATTAAAATTTGCCTGTAGTTTGACTTCCATTCTTGGGTCATGAATTATTAATGAGTTTGAAAACTTGGGCAAGCGAGGAAGTGCTCCAGGCAAGCAAAATTTGAGGGTTACTTGCCCAATGGGCAAGGTGGAATTCAAATATTTTTCGAGTCCTGACTACACATATTAGGAAGGCATGATGGCCTCATGGTTAGTACACTCATCTCTGGATTGAGTGGTCTGGGTTCAAGTCCTGGCCCAAGAAATTGTGTTGTGTTCTTGAGCAAGTCACTTCACTTTCAGAGTTCCTCTCTCCAACCTGAGCCAGGTTATTCAAAGCCTGATTAAGCTAACCCATGGTTAGCGAGAATTTTGATTTCCGTTTAGTAACTTTTTAGTTTTAAGCCGTAGCAATCACAAATTACACCAAACTTTAGAAACGTAAAACATTTTTAAACAAGAAAACATAATGCTGCGGTTAACATTTAATCCTGGGTTAACGTTAACCAGCTTTTGAACAACCCAGCGCAGGTGTATAACTGGGTATCAACAAATTTAGTGCTGCAGAGTAACCCTTTGATGGACTAATAAACCATCCAGGGAGGGGTAGAAACACCCCTAAGGTGCTTTCCATTCAATAAAAAATTCCGAACATTCCAGGTGGGGAGCAAGTGAAACAGACATTTTCCAGAATTTCATTCCGAAATCTTGGGTGTACCTCGCAAGGTCAGCCTGAAATTCTGGAAAATCTGAATAACTGGAAAATTCTACTCCATTTGCCCATTCCTGCTCGGGTCCAGTTTCTCTGAGCCTAGAAATTGAATTCAAAATGGCCGATCCTCAAGCTTTCAAATGTAATATTAATGGCCTGAACATGCTTTAGTAAGTACTGTGAAGATACATGTGAGCATACCGGTATGTCACATGTGGGCATGACCATGCAAGTGAACAGCTTGTTCATCATTAGAAAATGACTCTTGAACTCCTCAGGACACTAAAAAGGTATAGTGCCCTTGGTACAGTCCTGCAATAAAAAATGTCATCACCTAATGCATCATTACTTCAGAGTCATCGAGCAACCCCAAAGCAAGTCAAAAATTTGGTAAAAAAAGCAGAGTCCTTTGATTTTGCATTTTCGTGCAAAGCTTGGAACCTGATGACCTGGGACCAGTTAGTCCAAACAAGCAGAAAATACTGTTTCATTTGTCACACGTTATACGCAGAACTTCAGAATGGAACATTTGGTTGAATGGGAAGCGCCCCTTGTCTCTTTATGTTACAGAAACCAGCTATGGTCAGATGGGCCACGTCACTTAGCTTATTACAGATTTGACCTTTTTACACACATTACTGCTCAAAACATTACGTACAAAACAGCAACACACCAACCAAGCATGACTTTCTTGCAGAACATACACTGTATGAACACTAGAAGAAGACCACTCAGATTTACCATGATAAACATTTACCTAACAGAAAAACACTATTTTGTTGAACTGCAATAAAACATAAGCAGTGGTTTCCTTTTTTTTGAGATTTCAGACATATATGTATGTAAGTATGTATGTATAACAACTTGGTACAATCTCCATGAATGTGATCACTATTTGAATTAAGCCATGCCCCTATGGATTCAAACCGCCCCCCCCCCCCAAACCAACCCCTTCACCAACATTCCAAGAGGTCCTTCCATCTGCTAACAAAAATCATTCGGCTAAAATACCTGTCTTCTCTTCTCAATCTTTTCTTGTTCTGGGGTTCTCTCATACTGTCTTTGCTGCATCAAACCCTAAAACGAAATTTCAAAAAATGCAATGCAATTTATCATGTTGTGCTATGCTGCTTGAATGAACAAACCTGAGCAACAAAGGGTTTGTTATATGGCTTTCAGGCAAATTTTGTTGTGGGACATAGTGGGTAGTGCACGGTGGGCAAGATAGCTCCATCTTGCCTACTTGGGTGGCCAATCACAGTGCAGGGATTTGGTTCACCTTGCCCACTTGTGGAGCTAGGCCATATCATAAGTCATGATATTACTGTTATCTGTCTGTTATGTCTGAATCTTACAATTTACTAAAAAGGCAGTATATCACACAGACCTGTGCAAGAAGCTCTTTAGCCCTTCCACTTGACTGCACATCATGCAGTGCATTGTGGGCATCCTTTATCATGCCGTGCCTGAAGGCACAGAGGCCAAGTTGTACCATGGTTCTGTTGTAGAGAATCTGGATGGCGTAAAAAAAAACATCACACTATAATGACAATCATCAAATAGTTGACTTTTTATTGATGAACTATGTAATAAATTAAAAAATAAATTAACCAAATGAATAAATTAACAAATTAAAAATATGTGGAATTGATATAACATTTCAAACTTGTTACAAAAGAGAGGAGCTTCTGACTTTCCTACATTTACAAAAATGTTATTTTTAAATTAACTAATACATGCAGTTAATGTCGTTGTTCCGGCGAAAGTAAATTAACTGTGGCGATTTGCAATTGAACCAGAGCTATTAGTCAAATACAAAACACTCGGGAAGGCGTTAATGGGGGTACACTGCCTTGCGTTTGGTTAGCCCATGCGACTTCCGGCAATAGCGTGACAAATAACCTCACTTATCTCCCCAGCACTACGAGCTGAGTGACAGACAGCATGTGCTGGATCGGACAAGAGTATCAGTTAGCAAGCGATGCACAAAGGCGATGCAAAATCAACAAGCTTGGGGGAAGTCGCTGCGCAGACTTAACCGCACTACACAGGAGTGACCCTTGTTTATTGTGTAGGAATACATAACCAACCTCGTCTCCAAAGGGAGGGAGGGAGGGAAAATTAAACGATAGGTTTACAGAAAGTAATAGCGACGTTGCTTAGACGAACTCAAAATGGACTCTGAACAGTTGTTTGAGCTTTTATATGGAGACGTTCGTCTGCTAGTAAACCAGTAGAAAAGGCTGTACTACCGAACAGCTTACCTTAGCACGTGTAACATCTAAGACATGAATAGTGCTTTAATGCTTTGCACGAATGCTGTGGTTCGTTATAACATATGCAGGTAACAAAGCTACCATGTTTAGGTTTTGCTACAATGAAGCTTACAGTTTGCTGACCTTTGGAATACAACTGCTGAATAGCTCTATAGAAAGCAATGCCGCCATGAACGGCTCATTGAGAACGTAGGTCACGCTCCATTAACTATATTTTACTGGCGTGACAGTAAAATCTCATGTATCTTCAAAAGTATGGCAATTAATTGAACAAAGCGAATAAAGTAAATAAAAGAAAGAACAGCAGTAAAAGAAAAAAGCAAACTTATCAATGACTGCAGGAGTTGCTTGTATTACAATACTGGGCATGGGTAAGAAATTCTACTCTGTACGTTTCATTTACTAAGGCTAAAGACAAAAATATTGACTGTGGCCAACTCTCATGAAACATGCAGCAGACTGAACACCAGATAGTCTTAACACAAGACTAGGCTGACATCACTTCCTCTACTGCTTTATCTACCACATGTGTAAAACACAGCTCAGTAACCACAAATACTCAGCTCGTGAAAAACATATGGACACAATGAGATACAAGTTTCTAATTCAAGAAATGTCATGGCAAATTATTGATGGTTTCGTATTTTACAAAAAACCTGACCTTTTGGAGGCAGAGCGTATGCCATTTGTCAGGTGAGTGTAGCATTTGACAATGTTACTTCTAATAGTTCTTCCATTTTGATTGTTCATTTGAAATGGAGATCAGGATTGGCACAGTAGTGTGAGTACTTATCTTCCACCAACGAGGCTCAGGTTCAATTCCGGCCTGGTGTCATATGCTTCAATGCTGTGAGGTCCTTTCTCCTGGTTCTTCAACTTTCAACATTTCCAATTCAATCAGGATAAAGGATCATCTACATGAAACCCAGCTAGGGATGATGAGGTTCCCCCTCTAAATAGTTAACTAAATAGTTAACTATTTACCAAAGTGGAGGTGGCTAGCGGTGGATATTTACTGAGCCGTGAAGTGGTGAGGAAAATATCCAACGCTAGCCACCGACACTAAGGTGAATAGTTGTTTTAGTATATACTAGAACAGTGAGATAATACAATGTATACACCACAAAAAATTAATTTGGATGACTTCTTCGCTTGCCACAGATGCAAACCGGGACTCCATTTTCTCCTGAGTTGCTCTGAGGTAAATAGCACAGGATATTCGGAGTTTGACGAGCCAATCAGCGCGCACATTACCACTCTCCACTGTTTTAGTATATACTAATATTATTTATTCAAAAAGTAGCCCAGTATCAATAAAAGAGTTACCCAAACTTCTGTTACACAAACCTGAGTTGGAATGTCAGAATGTTGGATGGTCTCCTGTAAATGTGACATGAGCATCAGATCACGAGCCTCAAACCAGCGATCATGTAGAGCATGGTGATACACATGACAGAACATGGCTCTAGTCCGGATACGGTCGGAAGTGTCACGCGAGTAGATGAACTTGCACATCTTATCTACCTTCTCGGATGAACTGGGTCCTTCTTTTATTTGTTTTTCAGCTGGTTGTTCCGATTTTGTTTTCTCATTCTCTGTCGAGTCCTTATCTGCTTCTGCATAAGTATGAATAGAAATGATTGAAGAGTACATTGATGTACTATGGTTGGTCTCCCCTTCACTATAGTCCATGGCTGTGGTGTCAGAAAAATTACCAGGGGCCCAAATGTCAGTAAACAAGAACTCTAGGTGCCAGGAACTTACACTTGCAGTATATGAAAAATGTCAGTTTTTCCAGTCACCCTGAGGTAAAAGTTAGTAGCCTGTGGCAACCAGGCACTTCTAAAGCACAGCTCAGCAAGCATTACAATATTTTGCACCTTTCCTATCATTTGATACATTTATTCTAGAACTACAAATTTATTCAGATGTACCAGCAAAATAAACCCTTGAGCTGATTTCACAAAACACACTGCAACTCCTAATCCACACAAAAAACCCAAACAAACAGAAAAATACCCAAGGATGGCTTTCCTATGGCAGGAATTAAGCACGGTACTAACCAGTTTCTGTGTTTTCCTCATCATTTTTAAGCTCAGCATCAATCTAGAAACAGAATAACAGTCATAACTTAAATTATAAAAGATTTACGGAAAGAAATATCTGCCAGCTGAGTGGCACTTGGGTAAGGACTTTCTTTAGAAACTGCCGAAAATTAGCCAAAATTTATTTTGCAATCTTGTACTTGTTCAGTCGTAAACAAACTTTGTGGGGCTGATTTGAATAGTTCCGCTGATAAATAAATGCAGTCAAATGTTGATTATCTGGACCTCGAGTATCCAGAGTTTTTTCTCAGGTCCCAATTTTTTCATGAATATTAATTAGTTGCAATCATGAAGACTCAAAGTCTCAAAAAGCCCAATAAATCCTTTCAAAAGACTGTTGAAACAGCAGATTATCCTGTGTGCTTTTCAAAATTTGCAAGTGTACTGAGACAGAAATATTCTGATGCATTCAGCTGATATCTGATTGGCTCAATTACTTTGTTGCCAAGGGAATTTCATGCTTGATTACTTTCTGCCATGTGGGTTATGTAAAGACATGAGCGATTGATCGTAAACTCAAATAAAAAACATGTAAAACATGTACAGCAGCTTGACAATGAGGAAATGCCTAACACTTGTGATGTGGAAGACTGTCTTAATCTGGAAAATGAGCTCCCGACTTCACCGCAAATGTCTGATGAAGACATTTTAGCTGCTGTTTTGGGAGATTTGGAAGCGAAAGTGTATGTAGCGATGAGGAAGATGAGGGCGAGAACGAGAAACTAGTATCGACTAAAGAGGCAGCACAATGTTTCAAAAAATGTTTGTGTTGAATGGAATCACAGAATGATATTGACCCTGTGCAGTTAATGCAGCTACAACACATGATGGACTTCACAATGTGATCAACCTACAAATCCTTGAAGCAAACAAACATGCTTGAACATTTTAAATGTTTGTAAATACGTGAACTTCAATTTTTTATTTGTAAATACATGTGCACACAGGCTGTGTAGGTTTTGCAATTAAAATGATGTTTTCTTTGCTGTATACCTTTTGTTTACATTTCTTTGCCGTTAATATTCATATTTTCAATTATTCGGACTCTCGATTATCCAGACCATTTACCGAGGTCCCGACAAGTCCGGATAATCAAGGTTCGACTGTATAGACAGCATTTCCATTGTTCCTTGGTTCAGGCTTACTCTAATAGACCTGGGCCTCAGAGTACTTTTCCACCAATTCCAAACCAAATTCAACCAGACACAGACTGAATTATTTGTCACACTGGGACTAAAGAACAAAATTAATAACATGTAATCAAAATACAGCAAAAGACCTAAAGCTGTTCACAGTTGACGTCCTAAAGCCAAGGTGTTTCAAAGTCGGAATCGCGAACATATAACAAAAATGCATCATCTTGCATCCTGACAAAACAGGCCATGTTTGTGTTTGCTCAGCTCCGAATCATAACTACAAATCAGCAAGTGATTGTCCAAAATGGACTCATGTTTGGCCACAATTTCCGATAATATCTCAATTCTGTCTGCATTAGGCCAGAGTATGTTCTCCTTTTCGTCAATGGACTGTTTTCCTCTACTGGAAGAGCAGCTAGAACTTTGTAATTACTCTGTTTCCTCTCAATTGACATGATGGAAGAGTTTTCTGTTTCCATGTGGGTATATACGATAAACTGAAGCTGATAAAATGAAAGCAAGGCCACAGCCCCTGATTTTTTTTTTGTGGAGGACCAAATTTGTGTCCATAAATACATAGTCCAAAAATCTCATTTTGACTGCATTAGGAAGACGCTCTTTGTTGAACGCAATTAAGTTTACAAGACAAACCTTGTAGTAAAGATGCTCAATGTGGCGCAAGTAAACTCTGCAAATTTCTGATCTTGACCCCTTTACTTCCAGGTAGCTTTGTAATTTTGTAATGAGTTCACAAACTTTTTCTTCATCCCTCAGTCTAAATAATAGAAAGCAAAAATAGTGATAATTGCAGGATTGACAATCAGCAAAAAGTACCAACAACTTCACAATTTTGGTCAGAACAGCAGCTGTTACTTTTATAGTTGCCACAGAGAAAACATGTGAAAATTCCCTGACATTTCCCTAATAAAAATAAATTTTCCTACCCAAATAAATACCAAATGAATACCAAAATGTCAAATCTAATGGTGGCTTGTGACCTTAACTAAAGGTCATCCTTTCCACTTGTCCAATAAGACTGATAAGTTTAAAACACATCGAGGATACATGTCACTGAGATTATAGTGACCCCGAATATTTCCTCCAGGCTTCAAAGGTATTAAAACTGCTGTGCGAAATTAAATTGATTTTCCCTCACTTTCCTTCAAAATTTCAGTTTTCCCTGACTAAGAATAAAATTCTCCAACTTTTCCCTGACCTTGAAGAATTTTTTCCCCTGACCATTTCCCGACCTGTGGCAACCCTGATTTCTGTGATTTTTTAGAAAAAAGGAAAATTAGCTGCCTACACCAAAACAACCACCAACAAGAACAATTTGTGACAACCCTGTTTGTCCCCAACTATTCGAAGGACAAATCTCAAAATATCTTCCCAAGGTGGTCAAAACTCTCAGAATCAAGTTTCTCACTGGAAAATAAAAATAATAATAACATTAGTGACGCTGTTGACTATGCAAAATTGGAGGACAATAATTATTGGTTAGATACCTTGTCACATATTCAGTGGAATGGCAGTCACATCCTTGAAGCATTTTTGTGAATTCATCATCCATACGTTCAACAGTAACCAGGGGACAGCCTCGTACTTTCAAGGGTTGATCCAAACGCTAAAGGAATCATCACATACCATTCAAGTTACTGAGGTTATGAGAACATCTCTATCAAGTAAATGCTGTTTTCAATTGAATAGAAAAACAGCACCCTGTATTTTTTTTTGCTGGTTTGCTGTTCATTTCAAAATATTATGTATGCAAAAAATTTTCCTTCAAAACACGGATGTTTTGACTGGCAGTTCCCGGCCACCATAACAGAATGTAAGTCATGCTGGTATCATGTATTCTAAATACTCCCTAAGAAAAAAGGAGACCACAAATCTTACATCTACATTCTCTGATTCTTCAGAGATGTTTTCTCCAACAGTCACCGTGTCTTGATTTTCAATAAGGATATTTATCAGTTCATCAATCTGCTTCAAACATCTGCAAACCATAACAGGTTAATTCAGAATTACTCAATGGTAATATGTTAACTCTGAAGTTCTATACCTTGCATTTTTCACTGCCCATCAATCGTAATTTAATGACAGACATTTAACAAACAGCATATGGATTGAAATCTTTCAATCACAACTGATAAACACAACATTTGGGCTTTTCGGCGCACAGGGTACAGGTAACTACAGGTACCACCCTTTCATACAAATTAAAAAAGCTACAGCTGCCAAGCAGAGAAAACAAGAATTCCAGTACTTCAACTATTAGCCACAAAGATGGTGTTATCTAACAGAGAAAGTAAAATAGGGCTCACTTTGTTTGGTTGTGTATCTGGGACAGATTCAGATTCAAAGATTCAGATTCAAAGTTGTGCAATACCATTTGCTTGACAGCATCATGCAAAACAAATTTTGAAGTCAGTACTTGGAGGTAAACAAGGCTGAGCAGAACAGAAAAACTCAGGTCTGATCACCCAGGGCAAGTAAATTAAACTCTTGGTCAAGTGAAAATCATGTTTGGTTGACCCATGGGCAAGTGAAATTAACTTCAGTTAGTCTTTTTGTTGAATTTCCAATCAAAAACAATAACAAAATGTGAGTGAAAGCATGGATTAATTTAAAATCCAAGTCTACTTTATAAAAGACAGCACCTAGTAATGCAGATTTAGTTGATAAGGGCAAGTAAAATTTAGTGAGGTCAACTAAAAACCTGAAATGTACTGGCTCACTGGGCAAATGGAATTCAAATAATTGTTTTCCTGCACTGCTTGGCAAATGTTTTCTCAAAGTTTGAGTTGCATGCACTCTGGTGATTGTAAAAGTTGCAATGCTGAGCACAGACTGGTGATTTCTTAGTCTATCTGGTTCTACAATGTAGTTACTCCAGCTCAGTAAATTATTTCTCACCCTTAATCTTTACTTTCTTACAAAACAGTCACCAAACTTGCAACTAAATCTGTATTGTTAGTTCCCAAAGACAAAGTATTAGTTACACTGGAGGAGGCAAAGAGGCCAATTGGTTTAGGGTGCTGTAATATGGAGGTCCCATGTTTAAGGCCTCTACCCTGCCACTAGCGGGATCTGCTTCTCCATCGGTAGTCCTGAATTCAAATCATTGGTCATACTTTGTGAATAGCCAAGTGGTCTGCCTCCTGCCAGTTAGGGTTCTCAAGTATGTTATATTTATTTGAAACATTTGTTTCCTTTGTTTCAGTGACATTCCTGCAAAACTAGCTACAAGTACGATTAGTGCTTGTATAGCTTAGGGCATGACCACTTTAATTAACATTTACATTACATTTTACATGGTGATTGTATCAGCTGCAAAGCTGAGTACTGTGTGGTGATTTATTAGTCTATAAGACTCTACTTCCTACTTACTCCTGCCACATCTCTGATTTCATACATGTTGCCACGTTTGGATTGTAGTCGAAGATTGAGGAGATGATATTAAACAAAAGCTTCACAGTCAGCCCAGCACCTACAATAAAAAATTGTACTCCAACTTCATCTAATGCACTCCACCTTGATATATCAATTTTTACTGTACAGTTCAGAAATACATGGATTTGATTCTGAGAGGTCAACTGAGTACTGACCAATCACAAAAGTTCCAAACACATGAGTGAACCTAACAACCCCAACCCAATTACTTCATAAGTTTCCTGACACTTAAGGTTACTTCAAACCTTCACAGGGCTACATTGGCTGATTTTTTTTGTCAAGAAAATGAAAGTTCATCAGTTAAGGTATCATTTCCCGAAAAAATGTACCTGTGAGTAAAATATTAAAATGTGTGCAAGTTATTGAGAAAAAGAGAATTTTTAATAAAAGTTAATAAACCATCAAGGTGTCATAATCCTTTAAGTTATTGTCTCCCCAGCGACCTTTTCGTGGCAAATGACTTCATCCGGGAGATCCTATTTCGAAGCATTAGCATTTTTTGTTTACACTTTTGAAACCAAATCCTTTCGTCGGCATGAAATACTCCAGAATGGAGAAAAGTCCTTGGATATAAAAAGCAAAACAAAGCCAAGACCAAAAAAGAAGACCAATGAATTTCATTCAGATAGAAGGCAAAATCTTGCTGAACGTGACAAGGGCTCATGGTTCAATCAACCCTTGGAGAGTGAAGCGGATAGTGCTTCATCTCTAAATGTGTCAGGACTGTTTGTAGAAAAAAAATAATGGCAGTGAAGAAAGCAGAACAACACAATAATGTCACAGGGGCCACTTCCAGGAACAAGCCAGGATCATTCTTCATTGTCAGATTCTGAGATCTGACATCTGTAACGAGTGCCTCCTTGAACCCACACTGCGGCACTTGCTCCTTGGTTTGTTTTTGTTTTGGTGAAGCACATCGCTTTCCTTTTGTTTCGCTCATAGTTGGCCATGGCTAAAACATGTGCACCAGGAATGTGACTGCGACACTAATTCTGGGGGTTCTGTTACTTCAGTGGCTCGCGGCTTTTCAAGTTGACACATTCCTCTGTGAAGGCATGATATGCGTATAAATCTTTAGAAGGCAAAAACTTGCACTCGTTTTTCGAGGGAATCCCTTCTCCTTAAATGAATTAATAGAGTATGCATATTTGACGGTTTTCTGTGAAATTTGGTCAGAACATTCAGTGATAGATATAGAACAAAAGCATGTCAGCGATTTCCCTTATTTTAAATACTTTCCTAGTGGCAGCCTTTAGCGCAACATGTTATGTGAAGTTTTCGACAGTCGAACTTGACAGATCTGTAAAAAGACAACCAATAGAAATGCTGACAAGTTTTTGAAGATTGATGCTTTGTGATTAACACTGCACAATTATTTTGCATGAACAATTGCATTTGACACCCGATTAATTTGCTGAAGGACACCCACAAAGGTTTGAAGTAACCTTAATAGGAAAGGTAAGGGTTATCTGAGCTTCACAGTAATGGGCAACATATTATCTTTAATCAGTAAACTCTTTATCAACCTACATGTACAGTATTAGACATCTCATTTCTCTGTATAATAAATAGAAAGCAAGGTCAGCCAGGCCAGGGAATATTGTTAAGAAATAAACATATTTCCTGTTCGACACTTGTCAAGTGTCCAGTATTAATTGCCGCAAATTTTTACTGGTCTTGAATTTTGATAGGCCAGATGTCAAATGACAGACTCAAAAATAATTCAAGAAACCCCGTATGATACCTCCAAGTGCATGATTCCCAGACCACCAAGCCAGCATTGGCTTGATTTTAACTTAGCCTAAATTACATTTAGCCACATAAAATGTTCATTTCTATTATTACACAATAGCAGACATGCCAAACTAAAAATCATCCCCGAGATCACCAAGTTTACCTTCTCTTTAATACAAGAAGAGCCAAACTGTTTCAACCAAGACACACATCAAAAATACCACGCCTTTGACTAGCATTCTGTAAACCTATACAGCTTTAGTCAGGGATCCCAGTCCCGAGCAAAAAAAGATCAGTAAAATGATATCATACAAACACAACCATAATTTATAGATAATTATTATTGTGGCACTATAGAAATTATTATTATAAATTACACCAAATTGTGACAAAGTGTTCCTACCTAACTTAGTATTGTCAGAAATAACTCTCAACCGCTTCAGGAATTCAATCTGGTCTGTGCGGTCCGTACCCTGAGAAACCCCAACAACAAATTGCACATTTTAATTAATAAATGAATAGGCCCTTTGCAGTTACATTTACTAGGCCACATAGTATAAAATCAACCAAGTGTTAACATGGCTTAAAAGCCCTAAGTTATGCAGAAGCAGGTCATCAGGCTTGACTATAGAGTGATGGATGCCTCACTGTATAGCTTGACATCCAAGTATAGCTGATTTTGTATTCTGCCAAGATCAGCAAAAGGGCCTATCAGCCAAAAAGTGATAGCTATTGTGTTGTACCAGAAAAACAAACTTACTGTTTTTCTTCACCCCTATTGGAAATCCTAGCTTGGCCTTATATACTTAAAGGGGCAGTGTCACGAGGATGTTGCAGTTTTAGGTTAATTCTGTGCTAAAATCACTACTTTGAGGCTTTCCTCAAAAACAAAATGCTTCTGTAAAGCTACGACGATGATATCAAATGAATTTTATCAGAGAGGGCTAACCATGATAAATTCTTGAGGATTTTTTGAAGACGTAGCATCCACTCTTGAAAAATTAGCCAATTTTTTCAAGTTTCAATCCATTTCCATCCTTGCCATTCACAGCGACAGGCGACAGGAAACAGTTTCAGTACCTTCAAATACCGGTAGTCTTTAATAACAAAACTAGACCACTATTTTTGGAATTCGATTAGTGCGAAGACACCTTCCAGCTTTTTATATAAAGTTGCCAAATATGGTGACACTGCCCCTTTAAAAACTTTAGCTTTTGCAAATACTTTATCAGGTTTGAACTATAAAACTCACAACCATCACACGGGGGATGGGTGGGTGTACTCTACAAAATTCTATATGGAGAGGCTCCAGCCCAAGATCCAGCCCCTTGCTCTTTTCCATACCATTTTTACAGAAAACATATCCCTTTCTTATTGAAAAAAGGTATCCCTTTCATATAAGATAAGACTTTACTCTGGTCTGTATTGTGAATAAATTGCTGAATAGAAGGAAGCCTTCTTGCATTTTCAAGTATTGCATATTAAATGAAATGATACCGTACAGTTATAAGATGCATCTGTCCGAAATAACCGACTTGCACACCCTTTCATACACCTCAGTTTGTGGAATCCCTACCCTGTTTGGGTGGAACCGTTCCTTATAAGCCACTACAGAGAGTACCACTTGCTAATTTTTACAATTTTATTGCCCATTTCTCCTTGGTTTTAGTTTCAATTAAGAACTTCAAAATATATCAAACACATGTCTCAGTGTTTTAACACTTTGATGTACTGAGCACATTCCTTGTAAAGCCTTAGTTCCTATCTATACAAATGAGACATTCATTCCTTTCAGTATCTATTTCACTCACCTTTTTTCCTCTAGCAGACAGTATCTCATGCAGCTTCTTTAATACAACTGCATGAGTGATTTCTGTGTCCTTGGGAAAGAGTTGTTTGACCTTTTCCTAAAGAATATATCATTATAATGATCACAACCACCATGAGCAGACCTAAACAAAATTGGTCAAGTCTTGCTTAAAATGGATGTTAGTGTAGCTATCAAATGCTTTCACAAGTGGTCCATGCATAAGGTTTTGCCTCTATAATACATGCAATACGACTGAGAAAATTATTTTAATGTGATCGACTGAGAATTAAAGAGGCCAAGTTATTGTAAATGTTTAGTTTGCACTGCAGTGCAAATTAACAAGCAAGCTATTGTACCTTTCTCAGTCTTATAATAAATTAGTTATGGTATGAATGCTCAAGCAATTAAGGATTTTCTCTTTTAATTAAGGATTTGTTCAAATTCTTCCTGCCTAAAGGTTCCTGCATCAGGTCACTCGCAGTGTAAATCCTTAATATTGCACTCTCATTCATATGATTATATATATTTTAGTTGTCCATCACAGGTTCCAAACACTGAGAAACAGATGAAAGCACGAGGCCGCAGGAACCCCTGAGAAACACGAAGCACAAGTTTTTGGTATAGCTTCTTAAACGAGTTGCCAACTATTATATAAACAATAGCCTCTATTTGGGGCGAAAATATGCTAGAATATTTGTCTGCAGACATTATCTGTTCAAGGAAGAGAACAACAGTGAGCTTCGAGGAACAGATAATGTCCAAGGACAAATATCAGAGCATATTTTCGCCCCACGTGGAGGCTATTGTTATTATTGTATAAATCTTTTTCGCAACTTGCACAGTTTTGAAAATTGGGGTATATTCTTGGATATCCCCCAGAATTTTTTAAAGATTTTCATCCAGTTTTTCATTGGTATCCAAACACATGCACGTGATGTGGTATACATGCAGTGATTTGTAGTTGACTTTATGAATAATTATTAACGGGGTTTGAGAATGTAATACCGAGGCTGCACCAAACAGTGAACATGCAATAACAATTTTTACTAAGCTAGCAAACAGTGGATTACACACCACAGCAGATGAAGAAGAGCCCTTTACTTCTGTCCAGCCACCGCTGTCATCTTCACCATCTTTGGTTTTCAATTTAGTTGACTTCTTCTCTTTAACTTTCTTTTTCTGTTTACCTTTGTCATCTGGACCTTTTTCTCTACACAGAAAGAAGACAGTGAATATTCATCAAATCAGTGTTTTATTTAGGCAATAGACCACAAGTTTCTATGGTATATAGGCTGATAAACCACGCAGAATGTTGGTAGAACACGAGAAGAATTTGTAAATCACAAGCCGCAGGCAAGTGATTTATGGATTCTTTGAGTGTTCTACCAATATAATAACTCAGAAGACACGAGATTTTTCCATGGGTTTACCGGCACAATAAACCATAGCTGATTGACCACTCAGAGTGTGCGCATTGATTTTGTTACTATATCAAGGACTCCAGGTACTTCTGAAAATTTGATGTAGATAGATAACAATCTGAAGCAAGTGGCATTTAGCATTCAGAATCTCTCAACCAAAAAAGAAAGAAACTAATTACAAGTTTTTTCAGACACCTGTGCCAAAAGCTTGATGTTGACTAGAAATTTACTTTGAACAATATAATCATTGTGAAACATGAATATGTTCCTTGTTTACATTTTGTGTTTTGTACGATTTTATACACAAAGTTTAATTCTATAGAGGTTTTGCATGGCAGCCATGTTGCATGGCAGAAATCAATGAAAATATTTTTCATAAGAAAATTTTTTCCCATAGGAAAAAGAATCTATTGTTCCTGTCATGCAAAATCTCTATACAGTGGAGTCCTGATTTCTCAAACCCTCAGTTTTCCAAACCTCCTGATAACTTAAACCAAAGTTGTTTCCCCTTGTTAATGAAACACTGAAATTTCCCCCCCCCCCCTGATTTCGCAAACTACCTAGTGATTTTTTTGAACCAATTTTTCTTTCCCCTTGAGGTTCAAAAAATCAGGATTTCACTGTACATGTATATACCTACTACATATACTTTATTTCACAATCTGCAGACTGTATCCTTAGCTAACGGGCTATGCAACCTACTGTATGAAACATGGAAGTCTGAGCCAAGACTTGTTTTCTTGGTACTGACAAAAAATGCCCCAAATGTTTCTGTTGCATACGTTTTCCCCCCCTGAAAGGCAAAGCAGTGCTCTCCCAGGGTCTACATGTATGCTGTAAAACTTGAATGGGGTTAGTGACAAAAAGACTTACTTCTTAAAAAACATCCAGTGTTTTAACTGCGTCTGACCTTCCTCACCACCAATATCACTGTCACTTGAAGAAGACGTATCATCACTGCTATCCCAATCAGTACTCTCGTCATCATCATCATCATCATCGTCATTGTCACCATCTACATCACCTCCAACCTAAGAAAGTTTACCAGAGTTTGATACTCAGAGTTTAGCAAGAACCTTTACAAAAATATAATAACAATCAATTACAATGATTACTAATACTAGGAAGGAGAAACTTACTTCAGTTGCCTTGGCAGGCTTGCTTTTGTCCAGTGTCACTTTTTTTCTAGAAAAATTCTCTGCCCCAAGGAAATCATCACCTTCATCTTCTTCCTCTGAAGCTGCGATAACATTAAAACAAACAATTCCACAACAGCACCAAGACATGTTGCTTGCTCTTATACTGAGGTCGCCCAATGAAAGGATACTGAAGGTTGTCTTGAGATAGACTCAAATTAGGAGGAGACAGAAGAGCAGGTAAAGACCACTCAGTCAGTGATGAGGGTACTGAAAGAGATGGGTCCCTCATAGTGCAAAGCACAGACCAAAGTACAGGACAGATATCTAAATTTAATATGCAGTTAGGGTGGGTAACAAAATTCAGTTTTCACTTGCCCCAATTGGTTACTTGCCAATAAGGCAACCAACATGGTGATCAGGTGATAAGTCTTGCAGATTTTAGTTTTGCAATAGTTTCTGGGTGGAAATTATTTTTACTAAACTGACATTTTCACTCGTGCTCCCAGTTGAGACTACTGAGGCTAAATTGAGTTGCCCACCAGTCCACTGAACTCTTGTTTGTGACCTTACTTGGGAGAACTGGGCTTAATAAAAATTGCGTTGTTAGCATTTTCAATGCAATTTAAATGCATTGATAATGCATTCCAACGCGTTGACAATAGTTCTAAACACATTTATAATGTTACTCATGTACATTGTAAAAACATTGATAATGTGCAATGAATGTTTAAGAATGGATGAAAAAAGTTTCTCAATGTGTTGGCAACTTTTCCCAACATTTTATCCAAATGCTGCACAAATCGTTAAAAACAATGACATTTCGCCCAACTGCAACAAAGTTGACCATACACTGTCAACACAGCCAATAACACTTTGTTTATAATTAGCAAATATTCATTTTAACATCAAAATTCTACATCTGAGAGAATTTGATTTTGTTTAATTCATTAAGAACAACATTTTGTGAACTAGGAGTATTTGTTTATTAACTGGATTTTTCAAATCGAATGTCATTTCATGAAGCAGAAAATCTTTTTTACCACCTTGTTTGTTCAACACCATAAGAACTGAAGCCAAAAAGGTAAGCAACAGCAGCCATGCATGGCATACTCGAGTTTTTCATGTTGCATTTCTCCATTCCGGCACAGAGTTTTTACAGTGTTGGTGATGGCCGCTCTCTTCGACAGAAATTGATGCACCACGAGCGAGAAAATATTGTGCTATTATAGAGTATTTACAGTACCAGTCAAAGGGATTGCAGCACCTACACGTGCATAAAATGCGTGTAGTCTGCGTGTAGTATTCATGGACACTGCGTGGAATGTGCATGTTCCTTCAATAGTAATCAAATAGGGATACAAAAAAAAGAAATGAACAAAGAAATGGACAGGAATGAAAAATATTGGATTAAAAATGCCAGATAAAGATCAAATTTATGTCCGAGTTGGATTTTCACACTATTAGAGAGCTACAATAATTTTTATTATAGGTAAGAGTTTTAGCATTCTCTGTTTTAAATGTTAGTGTGTTAATGCGCAGGTTGATGCGTGCAAGAAACTTAAAGAAACAATGCATGTACATGTAAGACATCTTTCTCAAGACTCCACTTTTGATTTATTTTGATTTCTTTCCAAAGTTTTTTTTCTAAATTTTAAGTTGCCAAACTCAGGGTGCAGCTTATCTGCGAGTGTGGCTTATACACCGGTGTTTACGGTATTTGATACTTCTGCTCAAATTCAAGCTGATATTATATTAGCAATGCTGTATGTGCAGGAGTTGTTAACAATTCGTTGTAAAGATTTTAATAACTCATAGCTACGGTTCTATGAATGATTCCAAACGGCCAGCCATTTCATTGAATGCATTGTCAATGTTTGAAAACGCATTGACAATGTTTTGAAATGATTTTGAAATGGATTTGCAATGCATTTTGGTTCCGTTGAAAACATTGCAAATGTTTCAAGATGCAAATGAAATGCTCTTTAACGCATTTTCAATGCGTGGAAAATGCATTGCAACGAAAAAACACGACAATGCTATTTTTGTTAAGCCAGCTTTTCCCAAATAGGGTCACATTATCACTTGCCCAAGAGCAAGATTTATTTTTCCTACATAATTCTTCCTGCCCCGGCAGCTGGGTACTAAATAAATTTGGATAACTGGTGCAAAAAAGTATTGGAGTAAGAACTTAAAGAATGCCTTAATGTGTCTTACCTGATTCTTCCTGCCCTGACTCTCCAGATGCCACTGGATTCTGTTAAAATGTTACAATTAACACATTTTACACATAGAATACCGGTAATAAATGGTTGGCAGAGATGGGAAAATTCTTTTTAATGTCGACAGTGTCTCTCAAACTTACATGCAATAGGCCCTTTTCAGCATGGATCAAGTGACCAAAAAATAATCTATTATGGGCTTTAACTTAACAAATGCCAAAATGCAAGAAACATATTCATTTGAAAATACCAAAATGGCCAAGTTTCAAGCCCTTGGCAACAGTAACTTTTGGAATTTGATGGATTTTCGAAAACGTTTACATTGCAGTCCACACAAATAATCCTGTTCAATGATAATTTGTACTCAAGTTAAAATTCAATAAATGAGACAATAATTATAATAATGTGAAATCCCTGTAATGTTTCCCCTTTTTAAGTACACCAAACTCTTAATTACTAAACAAGTTTACAGAAATAGCATGAAGCTCGTTAAGTGGCAGTGTACACATTCCATTCCACTTGTACCTCAAAATGGCAAAGTCTATGTTTGATCATGAATTAAACCTTTCAAGAAGCCTAAATCAAGCCAAAACAAAAAGATGCATTGGAATCCTTGTGAAGTCTTTTGAACAAACACATGTGCCACCAACAAAAGCCGCCATGTTTGTTTCCAAATCCCCCTGAACTTCAAGGCTGCAGAAACTGGACAATTCAGCTTTTGTGTTCCATACGTGATGTACCTCGCTGTTTATAATGGAACCACTTTAATGGCATCTCATTGTTGTTGAACGTTGTCTATATGTTGTGTTATTTGGAACTTGAGCAGGATTTTGCCTTTACATTTTCAAATAACCACAACAAGTACAACACAAAATTTCCAAATTTTATTTCTTTATTGATTTAAGTGAAACTAGTCGGGCTGAACAATTTTTAGCCACAAATGCCACCGATCGCAATGCCGAGCCTTGAGTTAGTCATGTGATGGCTTACACGTAGCTGCAAAGGGCCTATGCTGGGAGGGGGGGGGAATAACCCTGCAATGGACTAGCATCCCATCCAAGGGGGAGAAGAAATATTCCTTGTTACTTAACACTACAGAAACTGAGATAAACTCTAGCCTATCCTGATGGGCCACTTGGCTCATATGCTACTTAAGTGGATGACTGTGAAGGGTATGAAAGTTTCCAAAGAAATCTAGACTCACCTCTCTGTATTTCAAAATGTCCCCTTCAAAATCCTTGTTATATTTCCTCAACTTTTGCCTTAAAGTAGCCAATGCCTGTTGAGAGAAAATGCTTATACATGTATGACGTATAAATTGATACATAAAACATGAAGAAGCTAGTGGTAAAAGGGGATAAGTGA
>CM042753.1:27535863-27559572 GCA_022496165.2 Catalaphyllia jardinei | reverse complement strand
GTCACGTTGGTTTTGGTTTTACGACACTCAATTGAGAACAACTCTATACAGTGTGTGCTACAGTATGCAAGTACATGTAATAAACTTAATTTGTAATACGTGCTGATTTCTTGTTTTACTTCCTGGTTCATTGTTCAGCTCATAAGCAAAGAGCTCCATACATGGAAAGCAGACTGTGTTTTGAATGATGGAGCTCCAAATGTTGGCTCAGCTTGGATACAAGATGCTTTTACTCAAGGTAATTTTGCTCTCATCCAAGTCAAATTTAACACTGCATTATGGCAGCTTACAAAAAGGTGTTGCTTACACAAAGTGCTTTTTTGTTTTCTTTATTAGCTCAACTTGCCCTTAGCGCTCTGAAGTTAGCTTGTGATTTTTTACAAGAAGGCGGATGGTTTATAACCAAGGTACATGTAGATGTACAGATATATAGTTGTTCAGTGGTAGGAAAATAACTTTTGGTGTAAGATCTTTGATGTAGATAATTTCTGTATGTACAAAATTGTCTGCGCTGAATGCCACCACATTAATCCCACTGAACTTGTGTGCTTGTACTAATCTTTTTTTATATTTTATTCATAATTCTTTAATGTGTTGAGTCTGGGTTTCAGTTCAGGTATTCACCAACCTTAAATTTTGCCAAAACTGTGACACTGTCAGGTCAGTGACAGGAGATCAGGTGAATAGCTTGACAAGACTAATCTTGTGATTGGCTTAATATTGTGAATTGTATTCAGCATGGTGGCCTCATGGTTAGTGCGCTTGACTTCGGATCGAGCGGTCTGGTTTCAAGCTCTGGTCACTTAACTTTCTTAGCTCTTTCCATGCAGGGGTACAAATGAGTACCAACAAATTTAATGCTGGGGGTAACCACATCTCATTCAGGGGGTAATATTATTGCTACTGTAGTCACTTCATCCTACAGACTGAGATAATCCAAACTGAGATAAACTCTATGTCACTTGCCTCATATGCAGACTTTACCTTATGCTGGGCTCTATAAATTCACTATAATATAAGTTAGAAATCTAATGGTAGTTCTTTTTTTCAAGGTGTTCAGATCAAAAGATTATCAGCCATTGTTATGGGTCTTCCAGCAACTTTTTAAGAAGGTTCATTCTACAAAGCCCCAGGCCTCAAGATCAGAGTCAGCTGAGATTTTTGTTGTATGTCAGGTGTGTGAAGCAATGTGCAGTTGACGAATGTGCATATAGACTTAAACTCCTCCAGGCAACATTTCTTCTTCTTTAACATAAGCAAAAAGCAGTTTTTACGTGCAAAATTCCCTTGGGACAGGAGAGGAGGATGCTTAGCCTCCCCTCTAAGAAGAGAAGCTTACTCCTTGTTGTTATTCAGTAAGTTAAATCCAGTTCTGGGCTGAGTTGTTCAAAGCTCAATTACGCTAACTCAGGGTTAGCTCAGTTTTGTAACTTATTGGTTAGGTAATCTGTTTAATATACAGTATTGTTTGCCCTTCAGATTTGAGCTGTAGTAATCTAAAACTACACCGCACATCAGAGGTGACAAACATTTTTAAACAAGAAAAAATGATGCTTCAGTTGATATTTAATCCTAGGTTAACATTAACTGGCTTTCGAACAACCCAGCCCAGCTCATTTCTTCGTCAGATAGTCGCCAGAAGAGAGCTTTTAGCAAGAAGCATAAGAGGCATGTAGCCTAACTTGCATTTGTTTTGTTTTAACTCCCAAGGGTTATGTAGCACCAGCTAAGATTGACCCCAAACTTTTGGACCCAAAACACATCTTCAAAGAAGTTGAGTCTGAAGAGAAGAAGAAAATCAGTATTCTACAAGTAGAGGTATAAAGAGAAAACAAAGTCTGTTCATCCATGTGTTGTTCTGTTTATGTAACTGTCTGACTGTCCTTTTAGTGCTCCAGCCATCAGTCCATGCTTGTTTGACAGACTGCATTGTGCTAGCTTGATGTTATTATTCAATGCTGAAGTGAGAAAGAGAATTTAACCTGGAAGTATTTTAAACAAAGCATGAGTGCACAGTGTATATGTCTCTGTGCTATATCATACCAATCAGAGTTTCCAATGATCTAAAAGCAATTGAACATTTAGGTGTGGGTCCAAGATTTCCTTAAGAGGGGTGCAATACTCAAGGCATAGTGTAGCTGACTGAGGAATTTTTACAAATGTTATAAGCAAGGCTTCATCTCTGATGGGGGGATGGGGGGGTTGGTGTGCACCTCCTGCACTCTCCCCCTAGATCTTGTCCTGAGTTGAAATTCGTTTGTCAAAACTCCTCCCACTGAGGGATTTGGTTTGAACCCCCCTAAAAAATCACTCTTACTAGGAATTCCAGTGTGGCTCATATTTTCCTATAGAATTTTTTTCTTTTAAGACCTGTGCGCCCTGGGAATTTCTAGTAACCCTCCTTTTGGTGAGCAGGAATATTTTTTGGAACTGCAAATTATCAAGGACCATACCAGATGTATTAAGTAGGTTCTTGACTATGCATTGTGTTTACTTGTGTTTGTTAGAAACAGAAAAAGCGTGCTGAAGGATATGAAGAAGGTGACTACACTCTGTTTCGATCAGCCAAAGTGTCTGACTTTCTGCAAACAGAACATCCTCTAGATATCCTCTGTGTTGTGAATGAGGTTCGTTTCATGTTTCATGTTGCCTCAGCCTTACATGTATGCCTAGAAAAAACATTGTGAATAGATTAGAAACAGGGATTCATAGGCTGGAGTTATTAGATTAATATATCTTTATAAGAAGGGCTTTTTTAGGTTTTCTCTCTTGTCGCTGTAAGGAGCCATTCTGGCACTTAAAATATAGACTAAACAAGGCAAGGTTGATGTTAGTAATTGTGTGTTAAGCATTTCATACAAAAAACACGCAATATTGTAGAATTACAAACAAAATTAAATAGGAATCATGTTGTACCTGTAGGTTGCCAAAGTTGACCTTTCATTATCTTTTCTTAATTCAGATTGTTTTTGATGATGAAAAATATGGAAAACATGTCCTGACCACAGAGGAGATCAAAGAAACCTGCAAAGATGTTAAAGTTTTGGGAAAGTCAGACATAAGGTGAGGTTTACAAAACGACATTAAAAGAATACAAAGTGCATGATTAGCATTGAATTTGCAGGGTTGTAACAGGTCAGGGATTATAAAATTAAAACTTTTTCAAGGTCTGGGAAAAGTCAGGGAATTTTACTTTGACTGAGGAAAAATTGATATTTTGACGAAAAGTGTGGGAAAATTTAATACCATAGAAGGCTGGAAGAAACTTTTGGGGTCACTGTGATCGCAACAATATTTTTATGGAGAATTTTGATGGAGAATTTGTTGAGAACATATTATGCCACTGAGTGGAAAGGACGGTTGTAAGAAGCTGCTACTACATCTGACATTTTGTATTTTTGGTCAGGGAAATCTTCTTTTTATCAGGGAAAGGACAGAATTTTGAAAAGTGATACTGTCCTGTGGCAACCACGATTTGTGTTCAGATAAATATACAGTGTAGATGTTATACATGTAGCTCAGAGGCAAAAAAGTGGGTCTACCTATCCTTTCATGGGAGTCTGGAAAAACAACAACACACTGAAATCTTGGTCTTGGTACTAGTGTTTTTTCCTCTCTCAACACGCAAAACTCTTCTCCTTTACTACGTACATATGAAAAGAGTAAGACAAGAAAAGTTGCTTTTAATTATCTTCTCTTTTGTTATTAATAACACAAGGTGTATAATGCCATGTTTTTCTCCTCTGTGTCCTCAATCATTCCCTTTGTGTTAGTCCTTTTGATTCAAAAGTCACCCATAGAGAACTACATTTGTGCACAATACATGTAGTTTACCTTTTGTTATTGTTTTAAAATGCAGGAGTCTTTTGAGCTGGCACAAGGCATTAAGGAAAGAGTTCTGTGGAGAAACTCCTAACAGCTCAAGGTTTGTAAAACAACTTATGATCCTTGAATGGGATGTACAAATGACGTAGAGATGAGAGTGCTCGCCTCCCACTGCTGTGGTCCGGGATTGTTTCCTGGACCCAGCGTCACGTATAGGTTGAGTTTTTTGTTTGTTCTTGTCCCTGCTCTGAGGGTTTTTCTCTGGGGTCTCCAGTTTTCCTCCTCCACAAAAACCAACACTCCAAATTCCACTTTGATCCAGAAATGGGGGCCACAGCTTGTCAGCTCACCAAATAATGTTTTACTTTATTTAGTGGTAACTATAATCATCACCAAAATACCTCATGTGGACATAATTTGCCTTGGTCTGCCCCCCCCCCTTCCCTTTTGGTTGGCCAAAATGATAAAGTGTCTTAAAACCTCTAAAATGCTAAACCTTTACAATCCTCTGTGTCACATTCACCTGACATGTACTGGTATTTGTTTTTGTCTAACAATTGTGATAACAAGTATTAAAATTTTTTACATAGATCAAATTTAAGAAAGAGAATTAACAAATGGAATCTGCTTGTGTGTTCAGTTTCAGTCAAACATTCAAGTTTGCCCACAGCATTTCTTTTCGACTTTAAGGTCTTGATTAAGTCATTGGTTGTTAAGTCCCTGAGGTGTTTTCTTATCACAGAATGTTTATGTTCTTTTATGCGTTGATTGAGATCAAGGTAGCAAGTGTACCCAAGGAAATTTGTATGGCACAAACCACTTGTGAATTCATATACTACACTTAACTGGTTTATCACAGGAGGCTTTTCTTCTGTGACTCTTGGATGATCAAAATTACAGTATTTACTCTCAAATTGAGCTGATTCTAATTCCACATGGTGATTTGACTAGTGAGTTATGGGTAATATAGTGACTCACTTTATAAAATTAGCTTGCATGACCTGCTGACCATATTACCTGTACTTTATGCTTTGTTCCCTGACAGGAACCAAGAAGACGAACAAAACACTTTAACAGAGACTGAAGAGGTCAGCTGCTTACTAGGACTGTAACAATAACTTGTTAATAACATTCTCGATTAATCACAATTAGGAGCATTCAATTCAATCAAGGAATCTTTGCAAGATCTAGACCATATTTTCATAGCAATGTAAAAGATGTTTTGTCCCCAAACTTTCAGCAATTGCATTATCTATTGTGTTTTCCTGGAGCCTTAAGCCAAACGTTTTTTTTTTTTACATGCGCCATTGTATTGATGCCTGGTGACAAAGAACTTCCCTTCTTCCTACCCCTGAAGATATCCAATTGTGACAAATCACGTTCAGTGGATGTTGTACTTTTTACCCACACCAGCAAAAGAGCTACAAACTTTTCATTCCAAGCGTAATGTTATATATTAGAGATTCATTAGTTATAGTAGATTCTGTCCACTGTAAACTACAAAGTGGTTTCTGGCTTTCTTTCTTCTGCTTTGGGCGACTGGAAAAACTTACTTGTTTCATCTGAGCTTAAATGCTGGACATTCAGGACTTGTGGGAGCTTTATAATTTGTCTTAGACTACAGCCTTGATATCAATCGTCTAATAATATAAACAACTCCCAATTTAGGAAACTCTTCAAAAGACAATTGAAGGATTAAGAGAAGAAGAAAATGCTCTTATTAAAAGGTAGAGGCAAAATATTAAATAGAATAATTCTTAGGGAGGCACAGTGACCTGGGGGGGTCTCCAATATGAAGAGAGCAGGGATATTTGTCGTACCTTGTAAGGGTTAAAAATGCAGTTTGGTATCTCCTAGCATGTTCAACCTCACAAGGCCTACAGCAGGAACTTTTGCAGAGTGGTATTGAGCTGAAATAAAATATGTCAGGAATTGGTACCTTGTAGAGGTGAAAAACATTTCAAGCCATGCCCACAAAACAGGATATTGGTACCTCTTAGGGGCTCTTTAGCACTCCTGCCCTTTTTATGTAGGATTCCCCCTCCCCCTTCCCCTGGGAAAGTGACCTGGTACTACTTACAGTGTATAACTCTAGGCCCTTGCACGCTTTGCAGGCCTATGCCCCTCTCTCTAGTTTCCACAAAGCAAGAGAATTCTTCCCCCCAGGATGTGATGCTTGTCCACTGAAGACTCACTCCCAGCATTTGATTTACCTGTACTTATTTTTACTCCTTGGTAGAGACACCATGAGAAAAGGAAGCATTACTTGACCCAGAGTGCAGTAAAATAGCTATAAGTTGTCACATCTCTAGCTTGTTAACAGTCTGTCAATTGGGTTATAACATGCTAGCCAAGAGCAATTTGGCCACCATGCTCGCCTCACTTGGCCTCACTGGGAGCTTGTACTCAAGCTACTACCAGTGAAAACTTGCCCGCATGGGTAGCGTTCAAAAAGAAACACAATTTTTAACGAATCAGTGCATGTATTTTCTTAGTGCTGTTTTTTTTTTAAATGGAATAATATTTTCTGTCTGTAGACAAAAGAGGAAAGTACAGCAACAGAGACAAAAGTTGCAGGAGAAAATGAGATTAAAAATGATCGTACCAGGAGACACAAAGGACATGGAAACTGACATGGAGATTTTCTCTCTTGCGAACATCAAAAGTAAACAGGTAGCACTTGAAATCACCATGTAAAAATTCACTTGACTTGACCTCATGAAACAACCAGAAAAAAAGGTTATACACTGTAGCCAGACTCCTTAAAGAAAAAGACCCTCCGCTAGTAGTCTGTTATGTAATATATCAAACATGAGTGTTTCATCGAGATATCCATACACCGAGAAGAGAGTTAAAAATGCAACATGCAACAGAGTATTTTTTATGAAATTCGAGGTGCTTGGATTGCTGATGAAATACTGTCACGAGTTTTTGATATATGTTCTCAATCAAAAAGGAAACTAAGGAGTAAACAGAGAAGTCAAAATCCTTGCTCATTAAGACCAAGTATCAAAACCTCCTTGACAGTTGCATTGTGATTTTCTTTGTTTTAACTTGATGCTTGCAATGTTTTCACTATATGAACCTCCCATTTGCAAATAACATATAGTTATTTAGCATGTCCTGAACTTTTTCATTGCAGCATCTTGACAAAGTGGATGAGTTGGATACAAATAATGTGGAATTTGAAGATGAAAAAGAAAGTGAGGATGAAGAGGAAATAGAATCAGCATCAGATGATGAAGATGCTGGTGATGATGTCAGTGAGAATTGTTCTGAAGTAGATGATGAACAGTTGGAATTTAATGAAAATGTTGAAGGAATGGAGCGAAACAGTGAAAAGCAGCAGAGGTTAGTGATTTTTACACCTTTATTTTGTTTCAGTTAAGTCCTACCCCTGGCTGTTGTAGCTGTTTATCAGCTGTTTGAGCTTAGCAAGTAAAAAGTGCCACGTAGCCGAAGCCCATCCTGTATCCCCTAGGGGGAAAATGCTACTCTGTATGAATGGGGAGTGTTAGTCAAATGGCAGCCCATCCCCCCCCCCCACCCCTGCATTTCGTCATATTTCCCCAACAACCCGCTATTGTCATTTATACAACCCTGCCTGGGGGTGGTGGAGGGGGGAGAGGGGGCAAGAAAGGCACAGTGAACCCAGGCATGCACCTCTCAAACCCGGACAACACAAACCGGAGTCAAGAGAGTCCAATCGACATCTCAGTACTATTGTGAAACGTGTCAAATGTTTTCCGTCCACTATACACCGGAGAAATTTGAAAACGGCGTTTTTACTCTGAAAATGCATCAAATGTTTCCTGTCCACACTACGACAGAGAAATTTTAAAACGCAACAAATCACCAGTCATTTTGGATTTGTGTTTGAGGAAAACTCAGTCAGGGAAATCAAAATGTTTCCTGTCTATTCTAAAACTCAAAGCCCGAATTTTTTACATTCCTCCCGTTTGAAGAGCGTTGTCAAAAAGCTCCGTTTTCGTGACGGATTACGGTGGACGGTAGGCCTAACCGTGGAAAAAACTGCGTTTTGGGGGCGTAGTTGTGGATGCTGCTCAAGTTCTCCACAAGCAGCAGGAGTCATGCCCTGACCTGCCCATACCATCACTTTAGTATAAATGATTTGTGAATTGCAGGGACAAGAACCCGCTCTTGGTCGACTTGGAACCTGAAGTTCCTCTCACGGCGAAAGCAAATATGTGGTTTGAAAAGGTGTGTGGTCTTAGATCATAACTATTTTCTCAGGCTACATGTGCTCAATAGTGTTGGTTTGTATAGACTACTGACATCTCTTGTCGCTTTGGTAGGATGTGTTCAAAGGTTTAGAAGACGAGGCCGATGAAGACTTAGAGATTTCTCAGATGGTGGAAGAGTACACGAATCAAGGAGGAACCATTTTAGGTGAATTAATTCGTACGCCAGGTAATTCAATTTGTGCGCTGCGAAAAGAGAAAAAATGCACATATAGCTTTCGTTTCTTTTAGTCTTTCTCGAGTAGTGAGTATGGGAAGAAAGACAAAGGTTCTGCACTTTCAAATCTTCCAACTAGGCCTAACATTTGTCCCAGTTCTCTAAATTGGCCTGTGATGCCGTTAGGCAGGGGATCGCACTTTAGTTGTGGGGTAGGGTGTGCTACTAGGACTCTGCAACACTTGTATACCAGATAACGTTCAAATGTTCTCTGCAACCCTTTTGTAGACATTTCTATGTCCCTGACAAAACTGCTGCGTATGAAATTTTTCTCTGTTCATTGTCAAGTCAAGTCAGACTTACTCTTCACTCTCACTCTTCGCCCTTCGCTGTTTGTTCTTTGCTCTTCCCGTTTCGGTCTGTCCTCCTCACTCGTCAATCTTCACTCTTCACTCCATTCACTTTTCACTCATTCTTCACTCTTCACTCTCCATTCACTCATCATTCACTTTTCACTCTTAATTTGGTATATTTCTTATTACAGAAAAGAATTCAGAAACAGACGCGACTTGTCAGCAACAGGGAATTAAGCGAGGAGCGGATGAAATTAAAAAACAAGGAAAAAAGGTTCGTTGGAGTGACGATGGCGAAGAAAGTGGCAGTGAAGGAAGCGATAGCAGCGCCGACAGTGAAGAAGAAATTACACCAAACAAAACGAAACAACAGAACGTTGATGGTAAAAAAGGCAGTTCCAAAGAAAATGAATTCGAGGTTGTCCCAATGGAAGATAATAGTAAGTTGAATGGAGAATTAAGAGGGTAGGGGTTGGGAATCGTTTGGCTCGTTTGAAGCGCCTCCTTGCGCCCACCCCTGCGTGCTTCGCGTTCTTTCACGTGTGTAAAAAGATAGAGATGCTGTGAACAGTTGAAATAATACTGATGTGAACAACGTTCTCTCGAAACCTGTCAGGCACACTAAACACCCTAAGAGGTACCGAAACCGTTTTTTACCCCTTAACGGTACGTCGAGCACGAGTTTTCCTAGGGTTAAAATGAGCTCTGAGAAAGGCCCCGAAACATATTTATGCCCAAGAAAATAAACTGTATCAATATGATTATCACTTTGGAAGGCATTGAAAAATAATTAAAATGGCAACAAAACAGTTTGAACGATCATGCAAGCTTGTACAAGCTGAATGGTTTTTTTTTTTCACCGTCAATGAAAATACACAATACATCAACAAAGCTGGCTATGGAAATTACAAAACTTTGCGTTTAAGTTTTCAAAGATTTGAAAGGCATGAAAGGAAAGTTTGTTTGTAAGTGTTGAAATTTCTAAGCCTACTGAATTCTCCAGTTCAGCTCGTAAAATGCGCCTCAATGCCCGACAAAGTGATGATAATTCTTCTTTTCTTGAACAGGCGAGTATTTAAGGAAGCTTACTCCTGAAACTTTAGCACTGGGACACAAGATGGCTTTTTCAAGAAAAAATAAACGGGACATAATTGATGCTGGATATCATAGGTGAGTCCCGAACACACGAATACCGAAGGGTTCCCGAAGATGGGTAACAGCGATAGTTACGAAGACGTCCCGAATAAATTATGTTTAAAAGAGTTGCAATGGTTTTTTAAATCCTTTATTCATCAAGTTGTTCCTGTTTTCTTAGCATTGTGCACGGCTTGATCTTTCAATCGGTGGATAGCCCTGGGGGAACTTCCATGTAAAAGAGAAAGGAGTGCTGGTCGGAATTTTTGGAGGTGCCAATTCTGAAACAGCACATTACCTCCTGTCATCTATCTTTTGGCTCAATAGCCCCCCCCCCCCCTCCTCGGTGGATAAGGTTATCTACCGGATAAAATGTCATCCAGTGGATAGCATAAGAACATTATTCTTTAACTAACCTGGACCAGACTGTTCATCCACTTGTGCCAGCTCACTCAGAAAACACATAATTCGATGGAGATGCTTCGATTTCCACGTCAACGTAACGAGAGCTGCATTGGCTTGTTAAAAACGTTTTTATCCTTGCTGATTGCCCAATTTACGAATATCTATCAACCTCGATTCCAGGTTCTTTCTTAAAAAACGACAAGGTAGGCAAAGGAGAGAGACTGGGATGGAGGTTGGATTTTGAGTTTCTTATAATTGCGAATTCCTCTCCAGGATGTAATAATATTGGTACTTTCCTCTCAGATGGGCGTTTAACGATGAAAGCCTCCCAGCTTGGTTTGTAGAAGATGAATCGAAGCATTATCAGCGACGGTTACCAGTTTCCAAAGAGGTTGTGGCTGATTACAAAGCAAGAATGAAAGAAATCAACGCAAGGCCGGTCAAGAAGATCGCAGAGGCAAAGGCTAGAAAAAAAAGGAAGGTAAAAAAATCCCGTGTCGCCTGTGGCAAAGATTCCAGTTGGTTTCTTGCCATAATGCCCCGTGTCAGTCACAGATTTCAGTTTTTTCCCATAATCCCGTGTCAGTCACAGATTCAACTGAGTTGATTTCCCGCCATAATGCCCCGTGTCAGTCATAGATGCCAGTTTTTTGCCGCCATAATGCCCCGTGTCAGTCATAGATTCCAGTTTTTTGCCGCCACAATTCCCCGTGACCGTCACAGGTTTCAGTTGTTGCCTCCAGTTTCTCCTCAGCGATGATTTTCTTATTTCTTGTTACCTACATGATTTATTCGATTTTTAGATACTCTTCTCGGTTTTGTTGTTAACATTTTAAGACGAACCAATGATTTAAGCTGCATAAAATACGAGTGCTAGTTTGTAGAGTTGGTTTTGTTTTGTTTATTGTTGCTCCCTTTTCTTCGTTGTTGTCTTTCTCTTCCAGGAAATGAAACGACTTGAAAGAGCTCGTAAAAAGGCAGAGGCTATTTGCGATACCGTTGATGTCTCCGAGAAAGAAAAAATGAATCAGATTAAAAGGTAGGAAAACAATGCATTATTACTGAGCAACTGGACATGTTTTACACTGGGACTGTGCTGTGATCTTGACGCCCTTGTTATAGGCATTGCTGTTGCAATTTTGGTGATATTCTTTCTGTCTTTGTAGTTTGTATCAGAAAGCTGCTCTTAAAGGGAAACCTAAAGAAGTCAAGTACGTTGTCGCAAAGAAAAGTCAGGGTGCGTTTTATTTTTCGTCTTAATATAGATTATCGTGCAACTTGAAGCCCTCTGTGTTAGTCTCCAGTATTCTTTTTTTTTCTGTGAGACATTTACACCATCACCTTGCACTGTAGACTGAAAGAAAACTCTGCCGGTGGAAACTTTGAGAAACGGAAAGTCTTGCTAGAAAGAAAGCTTTTATTAACAGTTATTACACTCGGGCTTGTTGAATATGAGATGATAGATAGCCAACGAGGCGCTACGCGCTCATATCCAACAAGCGTGTGTTCAACGGACACCCCTATTAAGCGGGCGCGGACACTTTCAATTTGCTTTTATGGTCATTTCTATTCTTAGAAACCTGTATCAAACGGACGCTTCAAAAAGAATGCTTGAGTTTTAAACTGAGCTGTCAGAGAAATGCAATGTTTTTTTAGTCGGTTTTGGTTTTACAGAACTTTTGTTCTTGTTTGATTTTCTGAACCTTCACATGATTCGATCAATATAGATACTGTTACTGCCTACTTAAATCACTTTACCTCATGTACTTGTCATTGTTTATGGAAATCCGGTATTTCAGAGTTATCGATCGTCCCACGAGAATGCTATTTCTCTCTTTCAAAAATCTTGTAATACTGACTAATATTGATATGACCCGAATTCTGAGGGAACCTGTTTTCCGCGGACACCCTGTATTAAGTGTTTGAGTACTTCATGTATCTTTTATTATAGTGTATTTAGAACTTCTCCATAATTCTCTCATAGCCCTAAGCTACCCTTGCAAGCCTGGGGTCCCAACGATGTCCGCCTTATGCACGTTTGACTGTATACCATGATGGCTACGCGCGCTTTTGATAGGTTGCATGTTTTCCCGCGCTTTTCACCAATTTAGTGTTGTTTTAACATTAGGGAGTTTGAGAAAACTACGACGGCAACGGTAATGGAACGTCGCTAAACAAATGGTTTAAGGTGATTCCTCAGAAATAAAAGTGACCAATGAATTTTTCTTGAAACGTTTCCTGAATGTTCTTTACCAAGCACTGTTTCGAGAAAGACAACAAAAATGGTAGCTCACCATGCTTGCTTAAGAGATGCCATGGGCCAATCTTACCCCATTTATGCCTGTACTCGTGCTAATCACGCGCGTTATTAATCCATCCAAGTTGTTACATTTTGCGGTAGCTGGAAGAAACGTTTATTAAATACGTGGGAAAAAACTTGACAGGTAGAAAGTGTCAAGCATACGGAACAATATCATATAAAATTTGTCGAGAAATTACCCTTTTTAAAACGACGTGGACGTAAAGCGTTCGTATAGTCTTTGTTTTCGCGGTCATAATTTGCATTCCAGAGTAACGGGTTTGTACACGCTTTCGCCTATATCTTTTTCCATCTCATAAAGTTTTTTTTCTTTTTTTTTTTAATTGAAGAGGATAATATGCACTCTATTGTTAAGCAATAAAAAATATAGATCCCTATGGTCGTTTAATGGTTGTAATTGTTGTACATGTGCGTTTTAATTCCTGGTACACTTTTTTTGCCGTTCTCTGCAAAACAACAACGTGAAAGGACAAAATTTTATGTTGTGTGGAGAACGTGAACCACAACGAATAATATTGAAAATATAGTTTTCGGATATAACGCTGTGTTTCATAAACAGTTTCTAGATAATTTAGGCAAAGAGAAACAAGCTAAATGACTTAAGAGTGTCGCGAGATTCGGAGGTGAAATATAAAGTCCTTATGTTATGCTCAGCATCGCCATCGTAGCTTCTTAAACTCCCTAAATCGTTGCGTTATTTGCGGCAAACGTGAGTCGCTGTTTAAAACACCCTTGTTTTCCTCGTTTACGAGACCATTTCAAAGCATCATGCTCTATGTAAGAGTAATATGTTTGAAACGTTTTTTTTTTCAGCCGCCAAACGTATGAAGAGACCCGCTGGTGTGAAAGGTCCTTATAAAATCGTTGACCAACGAATGAAGAAAGACTTAAGAAGCCAGCGAGCAAATGAAAAAAGAAACAAAAAGAGTGGAAAGAGAAGGAGATGATATCTACCACAGAAATTTATTTATTTCATTATTTTAGTACTTTTTGAAAATTTTTCCAACTCTCAGGACACAGTCGTCAGCATTCCTAAGAAACGTCTGAGGGAATCAAGAAAGCTGTAGTTGGAACTGCCCTGTCAAGCAACAGATTCAACATCTCTGGAAAGCAAGACTTGTTTGGTGGACCAATTATTGACTCATTTTTGTTTTTTATATAGCGAGGTGTCCGGCTTAATTACTAGATTGTTATGGTCTAGTCTTGAAAAATCGATATCTGTTAATGCGTTTGGAAGACGGAGGTTCCGCAAACGGAGCCGGCATTGTAAAATTCTGATAATAAACGCTTTCTGCCTCTCTCTGTCACAAAATCTGATACAAGCAAGACTCTACTTTTATTAAGTTTTCTCTCCCCCAAACCTCTGGGGCTAAATCTTACAGAGATATAGCTTACGATTTTTTGGCCCATACTAGTGAGTTTTCTGTGATTAATGCCACCATGCTCAGGGAGGTCACGTGTTCTATAGATAACATGCAATATCTTTGTACGCACCTAAATGATTCGGACACAGTATTGCGTTGCGACTTGCAAGAGTAAACCTGAACCTCTTTTAAAAGGTCAAATTCATTCCGAAAATATATGAATGAGCTTCCTTTAACGCTGGGGGATCCTTCGCCATTCTCCTTGCTACTCGGTATTCATCGTCAAGACACATTGTTGGTTTTCAATACTAAGCATGTGTGTGATCTTGTGGGGTTCACGCAGTTTTTCTTTTTGAGGTTTTAATACCTACCAATTAATCAGGGCACTTTAAAATCGTTTGGTACTTGGCATGATAGAAAATGCGAAATTTCCTCTAGTTATTGTACAGTGTCACGTCTTTGCATGAGTTTTTGTCATGGACCATCGGCAAAGAGAATTCGCTTTACAAATCAAAAACTGATTAAGCAAAAAATAAGATGTGGCTTACAATGACTTGGAAAAGCAAATTTTGACGGGCAAATTACAAAATACATTCCTTTAAATTCGGCAGATTTCGCGCAGTGTAGAGACAATGTAATCACGCACTGTTGTAGTTTTCTCATTGTGAAAACTTCAATGTTCCAGCGACAGGTGTTCAAGTTCATTCTTTAGAACAAATAATTTCTTCGCGTCGCTCGTCTGTTGATTAAGCTCTTCGCGAAGTTTTGAAACTTTACTTTCAAACAAATGCGATCTTTTCTCTGCGGCTTCAGCTCTTGTGGTGGCTTCAATCGTTCTTTCATCTAGCATGTGTAATTTGTCAAAGCAGGCCTTCTCGCGTTCGTGAAATTCTTCGTTTTTCACTCCCAACCGTTCCAGCAGGCCATTCCTTGTAATAAATTTGCTTTGGAGATCGGCTCTTTTCCTCTCCGCTTTTATCTCGGCGATATTTGCCATTTGAATCTCTCGAGCATACACCTGAGCTCGTATTTTTAGATCTTTCGTCTTGTTTTCAAATTCTTGGGCTTTAGTGCGTGTTTTCTTCAACGCAACTTCTAGCGACGAACAGTTTTGAGAATTCCGCGCCTCCATTTCTCTGAGCTCTTTAGACATCAACATATTTGTGTAGAGTAGTTCGTCAACTTCTTCTAACTTCTGGTGCTTGTCCTCTAAAAGTTCATACGTTTTCTTCAGCGTTTCTTTCTTGAGCGCTAGTTGTCGACGTTTCAATGTTACCTCTTCGCAAAGTACTTCTAATTTCTGTTGCTTTATCTTCAACACTTTGGTAGCCCCTCGATGTTTGTCTTCTGCTACCTCAATTTGATTCCGCAAATCCAAAATGCATGATTTCAACTTCGGCATTTTCTCGGCCATAATTACAAGTTATCAGTTAACTCCTCCGATCAATGTCCTAGAAATTATTTCAAATTCTTTTACGAACGAAGATCCCTCTTAGAAGAAAAAAACAGGCGTAAAACGTTTTTATATCTATTATCTCAATCGGAAGCATTAATTAATGAGGGGTTAAAACAAATATTTCGGTGACCAATTAGTCATTGTTATTGTTTAGGAACACCTGTAGATTTTAAGAACTATAGACTACGAGAAAAACTCGACTCTGAGAAATTTTAGACGCCGATGCAAGGAGTTTGGTACAATAACAAGAAAACTTGAAGACGTCGTCTTAACACACACTCCATGCACTTAGAAACTAAATTTTTGAAAAACTGTTAAATTCGATATATATTTCGCTCTGCTATCCTCCTCAAACATCCACCATATTCGAGCTTCTTCAGGGCCGCCATCAATAGCGAATTTCAACAGTTCTTGTATCGACCTACGGCGAGTGCGTCGAGTGTGTACAAAACACCGACACATCCGTGATCAACATCGAACTTCCCCTTTTATTATCAATACATTATCAAAGAGACAGGTCGTGAGAATGAAGATAATAATCAACTAAGGGATATTGTCTTGATTTACCAACAAATTCTTGAAACTGTTATTTGAAAGAATATGGAAATTCCTAATGAGAATTTACATTTCAAGCTTTTAACCCGTGAAAGGGACTAACATTAGCAACAACGAGGCCGGCAGGCGTTTTTTGTGACTAAACTACACGAGGTGTACATCATTTTCGACTTTCTTCTGTCCTCTCTGACTACTCGATAGATTTTCTTCAAACTTCTATTACGGACAGATAATGAATTAACTTGTTTCAGAAGTGAAAAAAAAAATTGGGGGCTCACGTACTTTCAGAGATAAAGCGTGTGGAAAACTGGCCTGATTTTGAAAAATTGCCGCGCGTAATTCACCACCGTCAACAGGGGATTTAGCTTAAAATATCAAAGATGAATCAACGGCGACAAACTATCGTAGTAATACTTTGTATAAGTAAATCCGTTGCGTTAGTAATTCTAGATTTTACCAACGTTTACCAACCTTCTTGTTAGGGTGAACAGCTTGGTAGGGTAACCCTCCCACCTTGTAAAGAGGGTCTGGAAGGGGGTTCCTGATCCCGCATTCCCGCTCCTTTTTCACGAGAATCCCGCACATCCCGCACAGTTTTTCGTCATTATCCCGAATCCCGTTTTTCTTTTCCTGAAAAATACATTTAAAAGTCTAATTTCTACAAAAGTTAAAAAATGGATTGTAGATTAGCCCTTTCGATTGATATTTACAGCGCTTTTCTAAAAGGTTCCTGCAAAAAAGAAATAGCTTTGTGCACCTCAGTATGATGACAATATGGCAATCGTGACCTCGGGTTTTCTCCGAAGCATCAGTATTGTTAGCGATATCTGCTAACCCAGTGAAAGTTTGTAAGTGATTCACGAAGTTGAACAGGTCGTTGTACTCGTCGTCGCTTAGCAGAACATTGAATTTCTTTTTGTGGATCACCGTGGAATGGCGCTAGAACTACAAGTATCGTTGGAACCTTAGAAGAGATTAAGCAACTGAATCAGTTGAGCACGGAGTCGATAACTGGTATGCTATTACGCCACATAGACGTTTCTGGCATCTGGTTGAAACAAAATACTCTCTGACAGTTTCAGTTAGATAACTATTAACCAAACAGTTTAGTTTGAAAGGAGACACAAGCGGCTTTGGCTGCTAGGACGTTTATTTGGGTCGCGACGATTTCCCGAATTCCCAACAAACAGGCAAAGAGATCCCACATCTTATGCCCAAATTTTAGCGAGTCCCGTTTCCCGGGAACAGTCAAATCCCGGATACCATCAAGATATTTATCGTTTTCCCGATTCCCGCACGGTATTTTGGTCAAATCCCGGATCCCGAGAATACCCTTTCAGACCCTATGTAAACAGGCCCTTAACCCTTCAAGAGGCATTTTAAACCGCTGCACAGATAAGCGAAGGACTAAAAAGAACGGAATTCGTTGATTCATTTTCCAAAAAATTCATGCTTCTAATTGATTGAATTTCTTCAATTTTTCGCTAAAAGTAAAACATCGGCAGAGAAAATCCATCAAAAGAGAAGGTTCAGCGAACGTCCAAGATCGTTAAATCCGGGCAAAGCTATAGCAAAGGCTGAAGTTGCGTGCACTGTAAAAGAACTTTAGTAACCCTGCAAAGTTTCATCTCAGGTGTAATATCAGCTGAGAAAATGTATGTTCAAAATTGAAAAATTTACAGACGTTTGTATGACTGGGGGTATGAATTATACCCCCAGTCATACAAACGTCTGTAAATTTCTCAATTCTCAACTTACATTTTCTCAGTCGATAGTGCTGGTATATGTTCTTGATTTTTACTTATTTGAAATTTCCGCCGCCATTTTGGAGAAGGGACTTTTGGCGCGAACGTTCTTACTGTCACACTGGAAAAAATAAGATGAGAGACCCTGGGAACGAGGTTGGTTGTACTTATGCTTGCGTCACTAGTGAGGACTGGGCTTAAGTCACAGTTGTGAGATAGCATCGTGAACAGATAGCAGTGGCGGATCTGGAGGAGGTAAAAAAAATCACAGAAGGAAGAAAAGCCGGTTGGGCAAGAAAGCCCTCCCCCCGCCCCACTAGCTCCCCACTGGATAGCCTACCGCTTTCACCATTCAGACCTATCGTGAAACGTCTGTGGCTAATGCCTGGCGTTCTACGAATTATTTTAATAAGGCGGCAAAAATGAGGGTCTTATAATGGATCGTCAATAGATCGACTACGGCTTTTACTGCACGAATTGTACAAATTGTGGTCGATAATCAATGAAAATTAACCGTTCATCTTCCGGGTTTACTGTTATTCCAAAATGTCGTTGTTCATGAAACGGTTGGATTTTTTTAACCGAACACACAAATTACCTGGATTGCAAGAAATCGTAGCAACTTTAATCCTCGGACACTATCATTATTCTTCCTATCTTCTACAGAGAGTGTTTGCAAGCTTGGTCTTCGATGACTAAACACGACTCGTCGTCTTATGAAGGGATAAAGAATCAAATTATTTGGAACAACATATATTTTTTAAGTGAGAGGAAATCCATTTGTCAGTCGGTTTTCTATAACCTCGGAATTCTTAAGGTTGGTGACCTGGTTTCTAAGGAGGGTGTTCTTCTTTAAAGTGACACGATTCTGAATTACTCCTTTTCTCTAATGGGTGTTTTTGATGCTATCCCAAAGGAATGGCGTTCTATAATTAAAGAATTCGAAAACCATTTTTGTGCACGTGCTCTCTCTTTCATGAATCAAACTTGTTTTGAATCAATAATTGCGGGTAAAGTGATTTACCTTGCCAATGTTACTTCAAAGTTGGTCTACAACGATTTTCGCTCGTTGAAGCAAACTCCTGCCACTGTGAAAGCTAAAATTTGGAACAAATACCCTGATCTTGCCCCAGACTGGAAAAAGTTGTATTCTTTAGCTTTTGAAACTACGTTAGACACCAAACTAAGAGAATTCCGATATAAATTTTAAACCTGATTATTTCCACTAATAAAAACACTTCACCGGTCTAAAATGGTGGATTCCCCTTTATGTGCCTTTTGCAATGCAGAGGAGGAATCCCTGGAGCATTTCTTGTATTTCTTTAGGCCATCGAGTTTCCCGTGAAAATAAATGTATACCTTGGATAGCAGTGGATGCCAATATTGTACTAAAATGCTTCACTTTTAGATAATCTTTTTGGGAAATACGACCTTGAGATAGATTTTCTTTTAGTGAATCATATTCTCTTGCTTGCTAAATATTCTATTTATAAGTGCAAGCTTTCTAAAGTTATCCCATCGCTTTTAGTCTTCAAAGCTAAGTTAAAAGCAACCTATAAAGTAGAATTATATGTTGCAAAAGAGAAGGGAATTTTACTAAATCATTACAAAAAGGGGGGATAACTTTCTCTCTTGGCTGTCTTGATGCCTTGTATTATAAATGTACAAGGAACTTTTGCAGTTCTTTGTTTTGTTATCATCGTTTTATTTCATTCATATTAGTCATACCGATACACATCAATATCAACATCAACTCCAAAAAAAAATCAAGTTTTGTGTCTCAAATGTTGTTATCTTGACTCTAAGTACTTAATGTTTAAATAACGTTATGCAGTAAATGAATGTTAAAATGGGCTTTGTAATTTTTTTCCCTTTTTTGGTTGCGGTATGTACGTGCAATGTAGCCTTTTGTAGTCTCTGTTTTTCGTTATTGTTTTGTACTTCTTTTCTCTTTACTGTACTGTAATTATTTTTTTTTTTTTTGAAAAATGCACATAAAAAATTATTAAAAGGAATAATAATCGTAGCCCAGTCGACAGCTCACGACCACTTTTTGATGAGAGTCGTCGTAATTACTTCGCAGAACCAGGAGCCCATAAAACACAATTAACCAGTGTGAACTCCTAACTTAGCTTGCAGTGTACGAGCACTGCTCGTGTGGAGTCGTAACTTAAGTCGCAATGCCCGACCATTTTTCGAGTTCAGTCGTAGCTTGCAGGCAATCCACGACTTCTTCTCGTGTAGAGTCGTAACTTATCGCGCAGTGCACGACTATTGCTCGTGTGGAGTCAAGTTCGACTCGAGTCGTAACTTAGTTTGTAAAGAACGAAGGCTGACGAACACATCACCATATGAAAGATTTTAACATTTATTTCAGAACGCTGAGAACGTATCCGGCTACCTGCAGCCAATCAATTCACAGCCATAACTGCCTTCAATATCAGCATTTCGACTATAAAGCTAACATGTTGCCTTACGATAGAAAAAAAAAGTCCCTTAATAATAGCTATGTCGTAGTCAACTTGACAAGATCAGAAAAGATCCTCTTTATATCATTGTAGATTCAAGTGATCTCAAGTTAGAATTTATTTTCGAGCCTTGTCTCAGTTATAATATTGGAAGCATTCCTACTTGGAAGCATTCCTACAAGAGTTCCTTTGACAACCGTTTCAATATTCTTATATCACTCCAAGTTCTACGCAGTAGAGTTTAAAATTAGCACTGTGGAGATTTTCCTTGGCTATTTTAGCTTCTAAGATGTCATGCTTTTTAGTTTTATATTTATCGATCTTCTGGATTAATTCTTGTTTCCGCATCTGCAAACCCATGTATTTAACACCAGCCCTCTCGAGTCGCATATTAACCTCGTGAAGTTTCTTTCTCAATATCAGAGTCTCTTGGTATTTGGCGTCTTGCAAATGTTGCTCCGTGGTTTTAAAACAATCCTTTTTGCCAGCACTGGGACTTTCCGTCGCTGTAAATGGTTGGTTTCTTGTCCCCTTTTCCGGTATTCCAAATTCCAATCTTTCTTGGCTCATCCGTTCTAATTCTCTGGATACTTTTTCCACTCTCTTCTCCGCTCTAGATGTTAAATCCAAAGCTCTTTTTAAACCTTCCCTAATAACAAGGATTTGTCCGTGTAATTCGATATTCTTGTAAACCAGCTGCAGTTTCTCGGATTTTTCCCTCGACGCCTCGTTTGTTTCTCGTAATCTCTCCCGGTACGCTTGAATTTTTCTGCTGTGTGAAATGATCCATTGAACTTTTTCGCTTGCCCGCTGGTTCTCCAACTTGAGACGGCATTGTGCATCGGTGTACCTTCGATGGGCTTCTCTCATTCGATGTTCTAGCAGATCCATTTATGGCGTCTGGTCTACTCGTATTTAAAAGGCTGGCCACTGCAAAGAACGCTTGTTCCCGACGGTCAATCGGTGCATAAAGAGGGCAGGCCAAACTCCGCATTTAAAAAAACATTAATGCCTTATTTCAGCTCGTCACTTGTTAGGTACCTGTTTAATTGCCAATATTGATACATTTATTAGCATAATTGATTTACCTGACCAGAATATTTAATCTTTTTTGATCGGTAACCTCAGGTAGAAATTCAGCATAAAGACAGTGTGTTTTGACATAAGCATTTCTTATTATCTCGAAGTGATACGCAAACTCGTCTTCCTGGACTGTCTATCTCCCCAACCTACACCCGGCCTTATCCCACACTTCCCAACCCACTCTCCCGCTCCATATTATAACTTATACTCGGATCCGTACGATTTATTGTAATGGTTAATTTAATATATTTCTCGTCTTCACCTGGTATGCTTGTATACACTGGTACACCTTTGTGACCAAGAAATAGCATATAGTGCAGTTCTGCAGTGGGAAAATCTAGCAACCTGTCGTTGTTCTTATCTTAAAGTAACGCGAACTATCTTATATAGTTCCCGTTTTACCGTTGGCACGCAAAAAGCTCGTTTGTGGTTGGTTCCTCGCCCGCCGGTCGTACCTTCGATAGGTATCGTACTTAAAACATCATATGGACGTCCAGTTACAGAACACGATGACCTCTGATGGCATAGCTTGATCTGGACACTTTGACGGGTTTGAGAGCATTCGGCAGTGGACCTTTATCAGGTTGCTTTATGTGTGGAAGGCAAGCCTTGTGCCGGTAAATTTCAGAGAGGTTCTTACAAGATCATCAAAACCTGCCAAAGCTTCAAAGCTTCCTAAAACTTCAAAGTTTATAAAGCAAAAAGTCGAGGAAATAACGTTTTTTATACGTAAACGATCCCAAGTGACTGCTTCCTGAGGGAGGACTGGAAATAAGAGTGTAGTAACGAGTAAACTAAGAACTAGCGTGGAACGTGGAAGTGGAGACATGGTCGAGGGAAGGAGAAAATTTGCAAGATGCTAAAGCTTTCTCACTCTTTCCCATCCTATGCTTATGAACGCTTGAATAACAATATTTCTTTCCACATGGAAGTTAGTTTCTTATTCGTCTGGATCGATCTACAGTTCACTGCTGGTTTAGATGCAAGGTAGCTTTTCCAGGCGCTCAGTTAGTTGGGGCGCCGCGCGAAAATAGATTATAGTGTCCACGTGACGTCATCAAAACTAAAGAGCCACTTAAGGTTTTACCTTCACCAGGCGTGAGGGGTACTAAAATTGTATCTGTTTACAACTTTCCAGCTCGATAGTGCATTTTGAATTTCGAAGTTATGGCGATGCGTGACATAAAGCTAACATCGCGTTTGCCGAAAATATACTTATCTCGTGATTTTTAGCCAAAAAAGTGCATGTGTAACCGGTTTTTGGCTCGGTTCAGAAAATCAATCGACAAGATAGCCAAAGTAAGTTCCAGACGTTTACGCTATTCACCGTCCGCCATGTTGGAAGACCAAGGAGGTTCCCAACATGACGCTCCATACTCAGCTCTCTAATTTTGCGCGGAGCATGTAGACGAATATCTCAACTTTGGGACAACGCACACACCTAAAACTTGGAGAACTGTCAATTTCCTTATCGTCTATAATGTCACAATTTCTTGGCTTTATCCACAGCATGGTTTTTGAATTTATTTTTAATTGCGTGACAATGCACACACTATCGCTTAGTCTTTCGCTTAGTCCATCGTGTGTGACGCGAAGAAAATCGCGAGAAAAAGATGGCCGCGCGAACTCTTGGGGCGAGACGAACGCGACTTTCGCGCGCGTCCCGCCCACAGGATTTCACGCGGCCATTGTTTTTCGCGGTTTTCTTTTGCGCCACGATCGACGGACTAAGCAAAAGAGGGACTACTCGTAGTCTACGCGAAAATGTCTCTCTCTCGTCTGTTTTTCGCTCCACCGTTTCGCGCTGCGCCCAACTAACTGAACTAAAGAGGCAAGATGCAAGGTTCAACCCGAAATTAACGTGCAAACTTTTGACTGTGAATTCGATTTTATTGGTACAAGGACTTCTTGTAGATTAACACGCATCAGTGAATGTCTGTCTACAGGCGAAATACAAATATAACGAATATAATGTGAAGAGAAACCACTTTAATTTAAGAGATCAATATCAAGAAATCGGACACTTCAAGCGAGTTACTACTGGGCAGAATTCCACGAATGTACAGATTGGATTGGAAATGATCCGCGAAGAAAAGTCCACCCCAGTGACTAAAATTAGTTTCTTTTGCGTACACATGGTCATCATATTAAATGATATGACGCGGCGATGCTTATGCAAACAGATGTTTGACAAAATGTCAGTGTAATTCTTCTGTAGTCACGTGACTTTAGGCTATTCCTGAAGGTCAATCACAAGGTCGTCGTCCCCCTCATACATGTTGCCATGGAAACTCGATGATGCAGGAGAATCTTCATTTTCGCTGCAAGAAATTTTAATAAGTAATGAGTATAGCCTCCCACGAAGACGTTCTTAGGCTTCTTACGCGTTCCTCCACTACGTTTGTGGGGAGGCACGCGTGACAAGCCTAAGAACGTCTCCGTAGGAGGCTATAATGAGTACGCCTAATCACGGATTTCGACGCCATCTTGTCACAGTGTTTGTATGGAAATCCGATGGTAAATTACTTTTTCAAAAATTGAATTTTACACAATTGATAAATCTCAACGTTAAAATACTAGGT
>CM042753.1:27504277-27506777 GCA_022496165.2 Catalaphyllia jardinei | reverse complement strand
AATATCGCAGGTAGAAATTAAATTTCAACGCTCCGTACAGTCATGATCTTAAAACAAAATGACAGGTGCCTATTACGGTTACTGAACTCTCAGTAAACAAAATAAATTTTCCTATTTTTACAGCGAATGCTAATAAACAAATAAAACTTGCTCATCATGTTTTCTCTCTTCAGCCTGAACAAGTAAGCTGGCTCCTCGCCAGCTACTGCTTCTGTCAGAAGAAAATGTCGCAAATTTCCGACTTTTTTCCCAAAACTGAACAGCGCTATTTAGAAGGTTAATTTAGGCTTTCGTAGCTTTATTTAACTTATGGTGCAATGAAAGCTTAGTACTATGTCTGTGTATCGCATTCCATATATTTAGGATCATATTTTGTTTAGTTTAATTCTTCTTCTTTGGAACCCTGCGTGAAACAAATTTTGCCAACTAATTGCCCATAAATTAATTTATGTTCAAGCTACGAAAACCACAGCTGAGCAACCACATGGCCCCACGGTCCATACCCATCCACTAGAGGCAGAACATTCCACAACACCGAGTCAGTCTTCAATAGACATTCCTCTCCATTTACTGAACAGAACGGTTTCAACTAACAAACCGGCTTTCCCAAGAAAACAGTTGGCAAACAGAATCGCTCATTCCAAGCAAAAGGGTTCACTGACTTTGCCTGGCCTCATTGTAAGGAGCAAACAGACTTTGCAGTGTCTTTCATTTGCGTCCAACAAAATGAAAAATTGAATCTAACACTGCTAGAAATAAAAAATGCGTTTTCAGTTCACACGGGTTTTCCAACTGGAAGAAGGCTTTGGTACGATTCAAGAAACATCAACTTTCTGAGTGTCACAAGCTGGCCATGGAGTTTCAAATAAGCATTCAAGTTCCTGATAGTTGCGGAAATATTATTCAAATGTACAATGATGTAGCCAAAAAACTATGGAAACTAAAAGGTTCTCTGTGCTCAAAATTATAGGATGTTTGCAGTACCTTGCTCGACAACCCTAACCCTAACCCTAACAATAGCCCTAACCCGAACCCTAACCCGATGCAAGGAGACACCGACGAAGAATATCGGGCCAATCTAACTTTACTCAGCTGCTCAAACTAAGAGGGAACGACCAACCTGTATTTTTAAAATGGCTAGAGAGGAAGGAAGATAAGTACGCTTCATAAGAAATTCAAAACGAAATTATTTCTATCCTAGCAAATAATGTCATTCGCAATTTAGAAGGAGATACCCCTGGTGGATTTTTCGAAATTATAGATACAAAGACCCGTTAAACATATTTAGTATGTACCACACAAGTAAATAGTACTTTTCGCTAGCGCCCATTGGCCAGCTCGGGGTGCCAAGTACTATTCACCTCCGAGGGCACGAATTTTTTGGTCTGTATACTATCACAAATAAAAATACCCACGAGTTATCCAGCTTGTGTGGTATATCGTAATATTAATACACGCGATACAGGCGCGGAAACGATAAGGTGCGTGATTAAAGACGTGTTAGTTAAACTACAATTATCATTAGCTTACTGTAGAGGACAGTGTTCCGGCGGTGCAAGTAGCATGTCTGGACATGAAACTGGCGTAAGTAAAACAATCCAGGAAGTTCACCACAGCACATCACACTCACTGCCATGGAAATTCATTAAGTTTGAGTGTAAAGGACATAGTAAAAAAACCTGTAAGTTGTTCTTAAATACAATGGACACAGAGAAAGAAATCGCAACCCTCATGAAATTTGCTTCAAAACGGGAAGGTTTTTTCAGAGACAGAGAAAAATCAAGCCTTTCTCCTACAAGATGGACGGTGCGAGCAAGTTGCTTTCGACGCATCATTCATAGTTACTCAGCTCCTCTTCGGAGTTGATCGTTTGTCTTGACCAAAAACTACAGACGGATGTACGGGGCAGGATTATTGGATGTCAGACCCAAATAAATATCTTCTAACTTCTTCCAGTGAATCACGCCTAGTGATGGTGAATGATGTCTAGTGATGGCAAATTACGTCTAGTGATGGCGAATTACGTCTGGTGATGGTGAATGATGTCTAGTGATGGTGAATTACGTCCAGTGATGGAGAATTACGTCTGGTGATGGTCAATGATGTCTGGTGATGGTTAATGATGTCTAGTGATGGTGAATGATATCTAGTCATGGTGAATTACGTCCAGTGATGGAGAATTACGTCTGGTAATGGTGAATGATGTCTAGTGATGGTTCATGATGTCTAGTGATGGTGAACGATGTCTAGTGATGGTGAATTACGTCCAGTGATGGAGAATTACCTCTGGTGATGGTGAATGATGTCTAGTGATGGTTAATGATGTCTGGTGATGGTTAATGATGTCTAGTGATGGTGAATGATGTCTAGTGATGGTGAATTACGTCTAGTGACGGTGAATGATGTCTAGTAATGGCGAATTACGTCCAGTGATGGTAAATTACGTCTGGTGATGGTGAATGATGTCTAGCGAGGGTTAATGATATCTACTGATGGTGAA
>CM042753.1:27469277-27496777 GCA_022496165.2 Catalaphyllia jardinei | reverse complement strand
AAGCTTGTGATTGCACGTGGGCAATCAGTCTAGGCCGACACCATCTCAGTTCTTACTAAGTTTGTTTGTTTGTTTGTTTTGTTAGTACGCATAAACCTAGTAGGAAGGTTTCATGAGCTTGGGCCTGGTTCCTACCCAGATTTCCTTTTTTTTTTTTACCCCACGGGGTTTTTTACGACAGGTTTTTTCTGGCCGCCGTTCTAACCACGATGTTTGTTAGTGGTTGCTCAGCTCTAGGTATGTCTTATAGTCGCGTGCTGCGACGGCGTTTTCTGTGAAAGCAACGGTTTTGTATACGTGTTTCTTCATTATTGTACGCTGGTGCTCGGCCGAAACAAGCAAAATAAACCTAATGGTTCAATGTATTGGTTGTCTGTTGTGTAGTGTAGCTGAAAAAGAACTTTTGTTTCTGGTCGAGTAACAAAAATATCAACCCTGAATAATGAAAGTGCATGACACGACTAACTCTCTCTAAAATGTTTGAGTCTGACGTGTAAATTAATACTAGTGTGACGCTTGTTTTAAAGACTCAAACAGTTTACAAATGTTTCAGGTAATAAACCCCCAAGGTGTGGGAATGCAATTGAACGTTTCTATATATGTTTAAGTCTCATAAATAACAATAGAGCAGCTTTAACTACTGCTCCGCCGTTTTTTGAAGCATTGAATTAATTTTCCGAAAGCCCACATCCCACACCAGCGAATGCGTTTGACCGGCATACTGAGATTTTGCAGTCTCTAAAGGCCAATATCTCCTTCACTATTACATCCTTAGAGCTAAGAACTGATTTCACTGGCCAGTAGAGTTTGTATTCGATCATTGAGTCAATGATGTCTACGTGAAGTGCTGTACTAATGAGGCAAGAAAACTGGGTTTTAGAATAACAAAACGAAAGCCCTTCTACTTGACAGCCAGATATTTTATTACATTTTTCGCCCTTGAATTAAGCTAAGGAACGCGGGTAAACCTGCATTGCAAGCAGAGAGTAGGCTAACAACTGTCGTCAAATTAAAAAGGTAATGCAACCAGTGATCGAACGCAACAAAGTTTGATTTTAAAATTCCAGTCAGTGGGGATTCAATTATTTGCTTAAATCTAACCACAGTTCTTATTTTATCTTTCTACAGGATGTTGACATCTAAAGTTTTTCTCTCGCGAAATCACTCGCGCCAAAAAGCTTTTCCCGTCTTATGCTTGATCACCCAAACACGGTCTCTTGCTTCAAAGCCTGAACTTGCTGAAAAGAATTCCTATTTCACTCCTGTTCCTCACGAAGACCTAGCACTTCAATTTGAACATCGCCTTGCTGGAAGGAAATATTTGCCAGGTTCCCAAGGAAAAGGTTTTCCAGGATTTCTTGCGCCCGCTCGAAAAGGCTTCCCATATGCATTGCGGGCTGATCCCGTCAGTCACGTGAGCGTAGAAAAATGGGGTCAACTTTGCCGGGAACAGCTGGACAGAGCTATTCCAGAATACAATGCGGTCCTTTTTCGTAATCTACCTTTGTTTGAGGCGGGAGATTTCGCAAAGTTCGCATCGAGTCTTGGCTACAAACCAACTAGTTATGAAGGCGGAACAGGAAACAGATATCCGGCAGAGGAAGAAAGCGAAGTGTATTTATCCACCAGTGACCCTCCGGATTTCAATATCGAGCTACACAATGAGATGGCATGTTCACCTGTTTATCCCAAGAAGGTAACTTTTCTAAGATTTAATTGAAATAGCTTGCACTGGGGAAATGTGGAAATGGCAACGTTTGGTACCAATTTTACTTTACTAATAGACATGTAGGTACTTTTGTTATAACTTAAGGAACACGCAGATAACAAAATGCCCAACTTATTTCAAATGCTCATCTTGTTTAAATATATTCATTCTCGCTTAACGTGGACGTGAAAGTTAGATACATTTTTTAAGCCAGCTACTTTAACACGTGAGCATCTGTGTGTTTTTCTCTCTTACAGATTGTATTCTTTTGCCTGACTGAGCCAAATGAAGAATGGGGTGGAGTAACTCCACTGGTCAGAAATTGTGACGTTTTCGCTCAACTTGATCCCGAGGTTTTGAAGAAACTCGAGGAAAGAGAGATCCGTTACACGCGATATTTACCTGACGAAAAACACAAACCTTATGCATCATGGCAGCAGTCGTTCATGACGAAAGACCCAAAGGTATAATTCAATATGGCTACAGTTATAACCTGCTATCACACCTCCTTGTTTGGCCAAAAGAATCAGAGTAGACAAAAACAGGAGCCCTGACAAAAGCCCTGCGTAGAGGGATCCAGTATAACCAAAACCGCACTGTGGAAGAGCTTGGGTGTCGCTTCAAGATTTCTCAATCTGTATTGTGAATGGTTGATGGAGGCTCCCCGGGGCAAATTGAGTTGTCGTTTACTGGTTTTACGAATGTTTATGGCGTAGCATGAGAGAGGTTTTGCTTGGGTGTGGAGGGTCAAAAGAGGGAAGGAGACAACAAAAGTACTGGTTTTCCCAGTTAGGTCCAAGGAGTTGAACTCTTTCGCCCACCTATTCTATTCCTTTTCGAAGCAAAAAGGGCCCACGGCATTCGCTATGGTACCCCCTTAAAGTATTTTTATTTTGTGTTTTTTTTTGCGTGGGAGGAGGTAGAATAGTGTTTATGGATAAAGGGTTCGTGGTGGGAGGCTAATATCCCATTGCTTTTTTACGTGTTCTTCTAGAAAGCAGCATTAGGGAGCTATGCTACCATATACTGAGTCAATGTTTTTTATTATCTTGTAGAAAGTGGAGGAGTTTTTACAACGAGAAAAGTTTAATTATGAATGGGAGAAGGACACCGGAAATCTTTACTACTGGTACACACTTCCGCCATTGGCTACTCATCCAATCACAGGCCGCAAAATTTGGTTTACGCAACCAAACGTGCATCACAACACATATTACAAGGAGTCACCCATGTTTGATGGCGTTACGCTTCCCGACCACAACTACCCAACTCACACAACTTACGGAGACGGAAGTGAAATCGACCCGGAAGTCATTGAGCACATCCGGGCAGCAGGATGGAAGAATGCGGTTGGATTTCCTTGGCGGAAAAGAGATGTCTTAGTGTTGGATAACTTAGCTGTCCAGCATGGCCGACTGAGTTTTAAAGGAGACAGGCAGATTTTGGCGTACTTGACAGCCGAATAAGTTTAGTGTTGAGCTGCGCGCACGAGCTGTAGTCACGGAATGTATGCTTTTATTTTCCGCAGAAATGGTATCAGCTGTCAAATTGTAGTATTTCATAACGTTTCATTACACATTAGAAAACACATGTATTGTAACCAGGTCATTAAATCTCAGTATTACATTATAAATTACGAACACGTGTTTTATTTTTAAGTATTTTGTGGTGACTTTGGAATACTCTTGAGCTGTCCGGGTTAAAGCCTTGAGAGGGACATTGTGTTGTATTCTTGGGCAAGACACTTTACTCCCACAGTGCCTCTCTCCACCCAGGTGTAGAAATGGATACCGGCAAATGAACTGCTTGTGTGGGCGGGGTTAACGCTGCGATGGTCGAGCATCCAATACTCGGCTTCTAGTCGCTTCAAGCTACAGAAACTGGAGGTAAGTGTCGGAGTGATGGGCTACGTGGCCTGTATGCAGACTTAACCTTTACCCTTGGAATACTCTAGAGTCTGAATCATAGTGTTTTCTCGAGTTTTTTTTTCTTGTTTTCTTAAGCTTGGAATTTGGTTAAAGGAGCTACGTTGGCACCTTGAAAAGTTTCAGTTCAAGTTCGTCGTCGGTTTGTAATTTACGTTAATCCGGGATTCTCCATCCTTGTTCCTTTATGGTTTTTTTAATTAAGCTCTGGCGTTGATTTTCCATTTTACAGTCAAACTAAGTGAAGCGTACCCCCTTAAGATTGCATTAATGAACAGATGATTTGAAACTTGAACCCGCTAGTCGTTTCAAGAATGCAATAATGAATTGATTATTCGAAATTGAACTCGCTCGCTCGATCGAAGAATACGGCTAACGGGTTCCGTTTTCGAAAGCTCAAGCAGTGTTGCGACTAGTAAGTTCCAAACCTACTAGTCTTTTCTAGAATGTAATAATAAATTGATTTTTGCTATGAGGAGAAACTTGATTTTGATCACTGCAGGAAACACAGAGGATGAAATGAATATTGTTTACCTCTGGAGAGGTTTTTCTCAGACAGGTGGAATAACCCTTAAATAAATCAGCGTCCATAAACAACGCGCTAATATTATTTGACTGTGAAGAGTGATGCAACATCTTTATCAACGTTGCTGAATCAATCTGCGTTTTGTGAGAAGTTTCCTACTGGAGTTAGAACTCTAACTAGCGACAGGTAAGTTGATAATTAACCCAGCCTTTAAACAAGGAAATTAAGTCAGACAACTCACTACTTTGAACTGAAATGTCATTCAAATAATAGTGATAACAATAATACATTTAAATGGCGCTAACAGGTTGAGGACTCTAAAGTTCTAATTTGTTCTGCTTTTTCCTTGTTTCTTAATCTCTCCATTATGCCGTTCAGGTAACAAGTTCACTATTCAAAAAATCAATTCCGATTATACACTCTTAAAAACGACTGGCGCGTTCATTATTTAAATAACCAATTTACTATTGCACTCTTCAAATGCATAGCGGGTTTATTATTCAAATAATCAATTCATTTATTTTATCTTGCGGGGTACGCTTTTGGTTGCTTTTGCTTTAATAAGCCAGACTAAAGCCAGACATAAACAGCTTTTGTAATTTAGACACTTGATCCAGATTAATTTTGTCTTTTCACTTGCAAAAAATCAGTTTCTACTTATCTGGTTTCTACATAAGGTGTTTAGGACTGTACCTAAATTTACGGTCTTTTCTAGAATTAATTAATCACTAAATATTGTTTCCCTGGAAACAATGGCTTTCCATAGTGAATTTTCTTCGTGTCTGTTGCCCCCACATCGCACGTGTCGCATCCCTCTAACGCGCGTGTTATCATTACTCGAGCGCCGTTACCTCGAGGGCTGAAATGGAGGATCGAGTTAATAAGGAAATTCACCTAACGTGAGACTTTCTTCTTCCTGTTCTGTAGATTTGCTCGAAAATACTAAAACTGGCTTTCATGGATACAATGGTTATTTTGACGCCATCAAAGACCGCGACACCGCACAGGTAGGGACGGTTGAGCAATCAAGCTAGAACATTATTGGCTCTACACGAACTGTGTCTTTCTAACGCAGTAAAATAACCCCGCTCAGGGCTCGAGCCAAGACTGGTTGATCCGTACCCCAGGGCACTAATCGTGACTGTAAGCCTTATACATTTTTTTAAAAACTTTCCGCGTGAATATTTCAGGTCTACTCTACCGTCAGCGTACAATAATTGGTCGCCGTGGGCCTGGGACTGGTGGCTCAATAAAGAACAACAAGACGTCACCAAAACAGAGAAACCAGCCCGAGAAGAAACAAGCAAGACCGCTGATAAAAATCAGCGTACTGTACAGCAGTCAACACCAAAGATATGAGCAACTGTTAATTTCACGGCATGGAAAGATACTTTGATATTTTTTCAAGTTCATTTCTGAGGGGAAATTAAAAAAACCACGACTAAAGTTTTAAAATATTTAGAATACTCACTCCTGTTGCTGATTCTTAGTAGAAATAAAATCCTTCCCACCCACTACTGGGGTAAAAAAGTCCACGAGTCACGTTATTTGTGCCATGACTTTCACGTAGAGTATTCTTCAAAGAATCCGCTTCAAATAATGATTCGTGGGTTGTTTTAGCAGTTGTTTTTTTTTTGCAGGCTTTAGCAGACCTTACACAGTATGCTCTCTAGCATTTTCCCTGTCTTGACGATTGGAGAAAATCAAAAAAATTATGGCACATAAAAAAAGCAAAAAAGGCGCTGTGAAAACATATTGAAACAAAGACGTTATCATTCATCACTTTATTATTTGGGGCAGTTTATACGGAATATTAAAAGTGATAAAGTGTGTTACTACTAAGCGCTAAAATATTAAAACAATACTTCTTCATTGGCATCACCGCACAAGCAATGACAAAAAAACTTAAAATATACAAAAGCCTTTATTAAGGACGTTCGCGCTAATTGTTTCTGCCCACGTGCCTTTTGGTCAGCACTAAGACAGGGAGCTCTGGAATAATCAACGAGCTCGTTCCCAGAGCCCTCGTGTCTTTTGCTTTTATAATTTGATACTGCTGTTCTATCAAAGCCAAATTTCGACTTTCCCAGTTTTTCCAGTGCGTATTGAATGCCTTTGTGGAACGTATCCACATCGACTTCATTCTCGCCCCCAGAAGCCGCGCTCCTTTGGTCAGCACCAAGAATCGCGACCTCTGGCCCCGTCCAACGACATTCCGGTTTTGAATGGCTTTGTAAACACAATAGATTGAGACCAGAACCAATCAGATTTGTCAGACTTGACTCTGAGCATGCGCAAAGTGACGGGAAGTCCGTGAATCGCAGACTTCCGGTGTTGGACCTGGCCAGAGGTCGCGATTCTTGGCGCTGACCAGAAGGAGCGCGGCCTCTGGGGAGGAGAATGCATCGACGTCATCTTTAGACGCCATGTAAACCAATCCACGCATGCGCCGTGAAACCGGAAGTCTCTGGAAATTGATTATTCCAGAGCTCCGTGTCTTGGTGCTAACCAAAAGGCACGTGGGCTCTGAGAATGAGATTGCGCAAATTCACATGCCACGTCATGCATGATCGCAGATAATGAGTTACTTGTGCCAGAAATGCAAAAAAAATTTGGAGGTCACTGTCTTCGTTTCAGAGATAAGGCGTGTAGTAAACTATGCTGATTTCGATTGTTCCACATAATTGAGCACGGTCCACAGGGGTTTATAGTTAAAAACATCGAAGGTGAATCAACGGAAGCAAACGATCTTAGTCATATTTTGTAGAAGTGGGTCTGTTGCGAAAATAATTCCGAATGTTACTAATGTTTTCACAAAATCTAACCTTTAAGAGGCATTTAAAACCGCCGCACAGATACACGAAGAGCTAATAAGAACGGAATTCGATGGTACATTTTACCAAAAATTCAATCTTCTAGTCGATAGATTTTCTTCATTTTTTGCCTTAACGTAGAAAATCAGTAGAGAAAATAATCCATCGAAAGAAAAATTGGGGTCACCGAACGTCCAAGATCGTTAAATCCAGGCAAAGCTCTAGCAATGGCCATTTGCCCTATCATTTGTTAATTTTATGACTTAGCGCTTAGTGCATTAGCGAGCGCGCTCATGCATGACGTGGCATGAGAATTTGCGGGCGCAGTAAGGATGCGCAGAAACAATTAGCGCGAACGTCCTTAAATGCCTTAAACAGGGTATCAAAAATCGGAATTCTGTCTTAAAGGATATATCGGTTATTTAAGTTATTCTTTTTGTTCAGTAAATTACTATTTTCAGGTTTCCTTCAATTAAACCCCCAAACCAGACCTATCTAGGCGTGGTTTGAGGTGCATTCGGTCCCTAAAAATAGCAACTTGAAACAGAAATGACAACGTTTTTTATTATTTCTTCAAGGGCACCCGTTTCGTCCTGAGACGAAGATTCTTTGCAAGGTTATTGTGGCCAACCGAACATTTTAAGGCCCTCGCTAAAAATGACAATACTTCAGCCATTGCTGACCACGTCAAGGCCACTGGACATAACATCAAGTGGGATCATTTTGATATTTTAGCGAAGGGCAAAACAGACAATCATTGTAAAATAAAAGAAACCTTATTTATTCAAGAACTTGAGCCAGCTTTCAACGTCAACGTCGGAAGTGAAAAGCTGATGCTTTATTAATCTGTACTAATTTTATATTTTACTGTTAAGTATTTGCTTAATCTATGTTCCAGTCCCCTCACCTTTATTATATATAAATAGCTGTTTTAAATTTCAACGGTTACTTTTGAAAATGTATGTAGAGTACATACGAAACGTCAAGTCATAAAATGTATAAATTCAACATGTTTATCACTGCTGTTTGTGTCTTATTTTTGATCAGACTAACATTGTGTTTCGTCGGACTACAAACAGATTTTGCCCTAGCGCGCTTCATAGTTACAGTTTGTCCTAAGAGAACTTTGAGAGGAAATCAATCATAGGTGTTGTCATACCATAGGCGACCCAGACGTTGAATATGATTAATACGTGACATTAGTCTGTTGACGATTGCGTTACCACTTTAGCCGTTTAAAGACAATGTATGAGAATGCTTCGAAAATTGCTCTAAATGCTACGTGTAGAAAATAATTCAAATAACAAAGGGCTTACCTCATGTTTATTAATGTTTAAATTGCGTTATTTTAATATCTCTGGGTTCCTAGAGATGGATTAGAGCCATTTAGGCGAATTTTATGTTCTGTTTCTCTCTATGGGGAAAGCAAACCGCCAGAACATAAAATTCGCCTAATTGGCTTTAATCCACCTCCAGGAACCCAAGGACATCAAAATAACGCAATGCAAGCATGAGGTAAGCCATTTTTATTTAAATTATTTTCTACACGTAGCATTTACAGCAATTTTCGAAGCATTCACATACATTGTCTTATAAACGGCTAAAATCGTAACGCAATCGTCAAAAGACTAATGTCACGTATTAATCGCATTGATTGTCTGGGCCGCCTGTGGTATTACTAGCGTCTGTAGCCAATAATTGGGTTTACAGATAAATCATGTTAGGAAAATTCATAGATTCTGGAAAGTGTGGCCGTATAAAGATAAATAAATTTCATTGGTATCACCCAACTAGTGGATTAATGCAAATCCTACATTTTGATTGGCTACGCTACTATGGGTCTAATAGTAATAGACATCGAGTAGCGAAATTCGCCGGTTTTTGTCTCGTTTTTTCCCCCCAAATAAATATTTCCCCAACTTGCATTTGCTAACTTTGTTATTGCCCTTTCTGTCCGACTAGTTGAGTGATACTAAAACAATTAGACCCTTCGCCCTCAAGGGCCACGGGTCAATAGCCCATTCGGCTCCGCCTCATGGGCTACTGACCCGGGTCTAATTAGTAATTATTATTTCACTAATATTTCATTTTACCATGTTTTAGGTCAAGAGAACGCACAGAATACTAGCATATGAGCTTGTATGTATTGCACTGTTCAGTCGTCAGTAATCTGTTTTTCTTTTTTCTCTGCGGCGCGCATTTAATGCATCAGTCAATTCCAGCATTGCCCATTCCCCCCCCCCCGGGGCTAACCCCCGGGCATAAGCATTCTTTTTAAAAAGATTAGGAAAGTTCCCCGGGGTGGAGACACATAAACTGCCTAAATGCCCCGGGGCGACGAAGAAAGAGGGAAAGTGCCCCGTCCCCGGGATCGTCGCCTTCTAACACTTCTGCAGTTTTTTTTATTAACCAGTGAATAAAACGGTCAACTGTTCAGTATTTTAATGCAATGGTATTAAACACTTCAAGGACAACAGTACGTGCTAGTTTATTCTGATTATATTTTAATATTCCTTTATATTTTGTTTTTAACAAATTTTTTATACTTTTGTTTTTCACCTTGTCACTGTAAAGAATTAAGACATTTTAAATGATGATGCATTACATTTTAAGCTCGCAAGATCTGCAGTGTTGAAGATCGCATCATTTGAATTCGCAAACCTTCAGTATTTTAATTCCACTTTCATGAATTTAAAAATTGTTAGGCTAGTTTTGAATGCGAAATGCGAAATAGTCGTTCAAGCAGTGTTCACGTCAACGATTGTTTATGATAAACAAAATCAAGTTCACCTTGCCGCTTATATTTTATGCTTACAAGTAATGAAGAAATATCTAAAATTGAGAAAACATACCTTTAAAAACATCGACAGGTTTTTCTAGTCCCTGACGGACAAGCCAGTTTTGACAAAGGCCTCGACTTTCCCGTTAAACTCATCCATCTTTTGAAAACACGTGAGTCAAATGTCCGGGCGTCGCCCCGGGGTATGCTAATGCCCAGCCCTCGGGCCGCGATGAAATTCGCTAATGCCCCAGCCCCGGACTGACAACGTGAGCAAACGCCCCGCAGTTGCCCGGGGGGTGGGGGGATGGGCACCGCTGGAATCGATTGATGCATGATGCAATCGGTACGATTCTCGGACGATACAAGATGAATTTCAAAAACTAGAAGCCGAAATACCAGAATATGACATAATATTGGAATAAATAATCAAATAAGTAATTCGACGGTTTAACAAAATACGTACGGGTCTTTTTACTCTTTGCTTGTATTTTTGCTAGCACCAAAATACTACACAGCTCGCGAAACATCAGCCCGTGATATGTGTTAAACCATCGAGTAAGGTGTACTTATAATATGTTTTGTTGGTATGTGTATATATACGTTACTGAGCGTACTATTGGCCTTACACCATAACAAAGGAATTATCAAAACTGGATGCAAGCAATATAATGATGAGCTTACTTTTTTCTCCTTCCTTGTCATTTTATTTTGCTTAATGACTCAGACTCTGTCATTGTGTTTCCAGTTTCTTTCAGAATAAGCGAGGCTTCACCCCTCAGAGATGATGATAGAACTTTGGTTTACGTTTTTGGATCAAAAGGTGTTTACATTATAGACCCAGAGCGCAAAACGATTTCGTCCAAAATCACTGAAGCTGATGGTATTTGTACCAAGTCAAAAAATCGGTTTTCCAGGTAATCAGTGCTGCATTCTCTTGGAGTAAGAAACATATCTTCTATCCAGGTTCAAAATTAGTTTTATTTTTCTCCTTTTTACGAGCTTATCTCGAGGTAGGGCTTCCATTTTTCTTGCAACAGCTGCGAGGGAGACTAACCTTTGCAGAAGTTTTGAAAATTTCTTCCTAGAAAAAAGTAGCCCATTTCAGGGCTGTGGTTTAAAGGGAAACAACCCAGCTGGTTTAATGTGATGCTGTTATCCTGAACAAAACTATAAAAATTCCTTACTGTTCCTGCGAAATGCTAAAATAAAATTTCTCCCGATTCATCACTCTGTCAGATGATTAGGCTGGGTTGGCGTATGCATTGCGTGACACACATTTCAGCCCTAGAAGCAGCCCAGATTGATGGATTTTGTAGTCTCCTTTCGCATCCCCTCGTGCCAGAGTTACGCAACGCCACCCGTAAGGTTAGGCCCCGGGTTCTGTAACTGGTTTTTGACAACCTCTTTTCAAGGGCCCCAATAGATTGGAAGGGGCAGGAAAATGCCCTCCCAATCTCAAAGGGAAAATCCTTGAGAACGAGGTTGTGGTTTTGAATGCCTTATCATTCGTAGTCGGAATAAATGTCGTAATATCCCAAATACTTATTTACGAATACTTTTGATATGAATATTTTAACAGGGATAATTGTTCTTTTGGAGGCGAGATATCGGTAAAAGATGAACTGATCTTCTTCAGCGACATGTCTTGGAACAGAGTTCGTGTGATTGATGTGCAAAAACAAAAGGTGAGCACTTCACGAAGGGAAAGAAAAAATTTAATTAATCTATATTAACCACAGTTTATTAAAAAACTGCCGCGTTAATTTACAATTTTCGCCACTGACAGATGGTTTTGCCAGAAACAAAAATTACGATACTATCACGTGCGAAAGAACCGATGAGGCAATGACGTCACGATAGGATTCAAATGCTGCGCTCGGCCGTAAGATATCGAGCTTAACACCCATTTGAGCAGTAATCCTAAATAAGCAGTGAAAGTAGTTAAGTTTGAAATTTGTAGTCAATAAACTTTGGGCGGAAACGCACCGGGGAGTTTTCTTTTCTTTAATTTCTTAATATGAATATCAGGTTGTAGAGACAATTTCCAGTGGAGGATATCCATACGATCTGTACTACCTGCCCTGGCTGGATGAGGTCTGGGTTCACACGTGGACCAACTCCACCTTTGACGTCATTAATACTGCGGGAAGCCTGGAAAAGACTCACAAGGCTATCAAGGCGCATGTACAAGCAGGTAAGCTGGGTCCCCCAGTCCCCCTCCTTCCATCCGCGAGTCTCCCATTCCCTCTCGTGAGTTAGGCCGTCGACGCAACCGTTCTGTGCATCACACAAGGCATCGTGTGCAGGCCACGCGCGCGCTAGGATAATTGACGTAATCCACGCTCTCTCACGTGCCTGGTATATGCGTGGCTTCTCCCAGTTTTCTTCGTGGATTTCAAAAGCCCTTACCATAGCTAAAACCTATGTCCTCTCTAACATGTACTATTTCTACATGGTTTTCATTTGGCGAGAAGACCTTCGTATTTTGGTTTTCTAAAAACCCTTTAAGGAGACCACCCCTTCAACCTCGTTTCCAGGGCTTAAGGTCCTGGGAGCGAGGCTGACCACCCTTTCAATAGTACCCCAATGATTTTTCCCAAAGCGGCCAAAGGCCTTGGTATCAGCAGTTTCCATTCTGTTTTTTTGTGTGTTAAGGTTGGACACATGGTTACATGTACGCTTATAAACAAGTGAATGATGGCAAAGTGGGCTGCGTAACTCACATGTTCGACCCAGGTCTCCACCGACTCGACCTATCGACCAAGACGTACAAAGGCTTCGTGAACGTTTCGCACTACGGCTGTACGGGAACTTTCAACTTTGCTTACAGTTCTGTGAACAAACATGGATTCTTTGATTGCCATGGAACAATTCCATTTTGGAGCTGGACGGCTAAAACGAACAGATCGTCTGAAAGTGCAATTTCACCGGTGTTCCGCACGTTTCTCCTGACGGTCACTCTATTGTGACACTTAACAAATCTGTCAACGAATCAAGCAACGATCTCCTTACCAGCAAAGTCTATATCCTTGCTATTACAGGGAACAGCGCTCCCACTCTAAAATTCCCCATTGGTATCCTTGGGGGTATCAGTGATCTGGTGTTCGCCCCTGAAAACAACTCGGTAGCTTACATCAGCCTCATTTACAGCAACAAGATCGCAGTGTTGGATCTCAAACTTCTCACAGCCTCCTACATCACAGGTGTTGGGAGTGTTTTGTCTGGACCCGGCAGACACTCCATCAGCCGGCCCCTTATCATTGCAGGCTCTTGGATTGTACGCCAGCCACTGCCAGCAGCTCTGTTGCCATAATCAACGTAGCTACCAAAAAGCTGCATGGCATGGTATCAGGGGTTCCTGGTGTTAGGGGTTTAGTCGCGGTGCAGCTGACAGCTCTCTCTCCACCTACATCTGTCGCGAGATACCGTTATCTCTCACGGGGGATTCTTGCCTTGATCTTGCCGTCTGCTCTGTATGTGATGGTTGGATCAGACGAGGACTTTCGGAAATGTGTTGATCTAGCTAGCGAGTGATCGTTCTGTAAACTTGAGTAGACTTTGACACTGCTTTACAGCCTTTGTGGTTGCCGACCACAACACCGATCAAGCGCAGAGTAGCCATGTTAAAACAGTTCTCACTTAAGAATCGAAAAGTGATGGATTTTGCATCACCACACTGCATGATTGACTTGAAATGCTTTCGCCGTTTTCTATAGTTTATCGTCACGCAATAAATAGTAAAATCAACAACCAATCAGTGGATAAAATCAAGAAATTGTGACATCATAGATGATAAATAAAGAAGACAGTTCTCCAAGATGTGTGTGTTGTCCAAAAGTTGAGATATTCGTCGACACATTCCGCCCAAAATTATAGAGCTTAGTATGTGACCGCCATGTTGGTGGACCTCCTTAGTCCTCCAATATGGCGGCCGGAAAATAGTGTAACCATCTGAGACTTACTTTGGCTATCTAGTCGACTGGTTACCTGAACCGAACCAAAAAACATTTACGCAAGCACTTTTCCTGATACTTAAACTCCTAAAATGGCTAATAACACGAGGTAAGAGTGTACTTTTCGACAAACATGCCACGCACCGCCATGATTTCGAAATTCAAAATGCGCTGGTTTCCAAACAAAGCATGCTATTGAGCTGGAAAGTTGTATATAGATATAAATTTAGGGCCTTTTTTTGTGAGCCCGGTAACCTGGTCGGCTCGGTTCTCTTGACGAATTCTGTTGTCTGTTCATATGAGAAATTTCAGCCCGGTCGACCGGCATGAAATTCAAGAAACAATACCAAAATGGTGGGATCATAATTTTGAAAAGTTGTATAATTCGCGGCTGTCGTTGCTTTGTGGACTCTTGTAACTTTAACTAACTTATCCTCATCGGGCCCATGAGGACTCATGAAGGCCGGCAACTTGTAACTTTAATAACAAATAAAGATAATTCGCATACTCCAATGCTCATATGAAAAAACTCCATCCCGGTTACCGAGATTTCGGTCGCAAAACCGAGATCACGGTAACCGGGCCAGCCCGGCTTCCTATATGAACACCTGAAATTTTTACGAAGGACAAAGTGGCGAGGCGAGGGGTGCTTACCATTTGGCCAGAAAATCCAGAAATTTCGGTTTGAAGTCAAATGGTTAGGTAATTTTCCGGAAATTCCGTTCGGAAATTGTGGAATACTTTCAGAAATACTCCGCTTTTTCCGTTCGGAACGGAACGGCGGAAATTTCCTTGCCATTTGCTAAACTTTCCAGTTTCCAGTCTCTTATCAGCTAAAAACACTTACGGGAAGTCGAGTTATGGTAAGCGCCATTTCGTTCGGATGGTTTGCTGATTTTGGAAAAACCTTACATTATTCAACGCTCGTCCCAACCGGTTTATTCTGACAAATGGTAAGCACCCGAGATCTCGGAAATCAAGCCAGCCCGGTTGACCGCCGGGCTCATATGAAGAGGCCCTAAGTACCCCTTACGCCCGATGAGGATAAAACCTCGATTTCAGAATCTGACGACATCACGCGATCACTATAGAGTGTGCACGTGATGTCGTGTTAATTTTTTTTTTACAAACGCGATCTTAGCTTAGTCACGCACCGCCACAACTTCGCAAAATGCGCTGGTTTCTAAACGAAGCACGCTATTGAGCTGGAAAGTTGTATTTAGTTATAAACTTAGTACCTCTTATGTCTGATGAGGATAAAACCTTAAGTGGCTCTTTAGGTTAGGGTTTGACAATTTGACGACGTCACGTGCACAGACTAAACAGTCAGAAGTAAAACCAAAACTAATAGTTACACGTATGCACGTTTTCCCGCGTTTTGCGTCAGCTACATGTGTTCACGTCAAGTTTTGATCGGTTCACTGGAATGCCGGGGAAATTTGTGATTGGCTGGAGTGATTACCATCAGTTTCAGTTCCACAATATTCACCTAATGTCCACGTGAAAGACTTGAGTAGGCTTACAGCAATACAACCATGTCAAAATTACCCGACTGAAGAAGCTGGTCATTCACAAGAGAGCGCAGAGTATTTCACAATTACCCGGCGAAATCGCGCGGTATATCGTCTGATACTTAGCCGACGAGGCCGTAGGCCGAGTCGGCTAAAATCAGACGATATTCCGCGAGATTGAGCAGGACAATTGTTTTATTATTCAACAAATTGATAACAAAACAGCGTAACACTTTTAAATCTCTCTGTCGACATTTTCTCACTTCACTTTTTCTTCCCACGTACGAAGCTACGTATGTCGCCGGATATCTGTTACCTACGGATGACAGATATCGAGAGCATCATGATCATATTTGGATAGTGTTACAATTTGTTGAATAATAAAGTAGAATAGTGCGCAGCCTGACAAATCATGCTTGCGAAGGAATAATACAGCCAAATATACATTACAACCAAAGTCATTTTATTTCAATGTTATTCTATATCCTATAATTCTGATCCGCGTCCGTTCTTCTGTTCTGACGATAAAGAATCTGGAAATGCTCAGGGGATGGAGCCGTAGTGAACTCAGTTCAGTTGTGCAAAATGGTCTCATAGATGGCTTTAACACCCATCACCACATCCATCGCTCGTGTCTTTAGCGACAGCTGCGGAAATAAGGTACCCAGACATCTTTGTTAACTCTAAACTGGGCAAGCAGTCTTACTCGAGGTACTAAACGGCTGGACAATAGACTGACTGACTGACTGCCTGCCTGGCTGGCTGACTGACGCACTGACATCCTGGCGTACTGACTGACTGACTGACTGGCTGACTGGCTGACTGTCTGGCTGACTGACGCACTGACGTACTGACGTACTGTCGTACTGACCTACTGATATACTGACGGACTGACTGATGAATTGTTTGATTGATTGACTGACGAAGGTGAAGGGGGTCAGTGACGCTAGCTACGCCTGATGTACTGACTGACTGATTGATTGAATCAATGATGCCTGATTAACTGACTTATTGATTGATTGATCGATCGATCGATCTAAGAAATGATCAACTGACTGGCTGACTGACTGATTGATCGCTCGACTGATTGAGTGAATCAGCAAAGCAAGGTCATTTGCTTAATCACTGACAAGTGACTTACCTGTACCACAGGGTTACCAGGCTGCATTTTGAGCTCGGCGAGAACCCAGATGCTGTTGGTAAATTTCAGTGACTGATATAACATGTCCTAGCAAAAGAAAAAATAGGCAGTCGTTGACTACATGTGCTTAGTGATATGAAAACTAGTAACATGCGCATTGACTACATGATACAACAATAGGTCATAATTCTGGATTTTGTTGACCGGAGAAGTTACATATCCCTGCGAAGTCAGCGAATCAGATTACATTGTTTGCATAGGGTGCGTTTGGCGTGATGGTAATCAGATATTTTTATTTACTCAGAGGCAAAAACTATTCGAAAAAGGTCATTTGACGACAGCTGAGTTACATCTTGCCAAAATCAAAACAAAGAAAACTTACCAACGTCGTTGAACAAACGCACAACATAAGCACATGGAGCGATCGTAGCAAAAAGTTGCCATCTACGCCATGTCTTCTCGGGATACGAAAATCAAACGAACACAGCTCGAAAGTGGTCTCGAGTTGTTGGCGAAAGAATACGAGAGAAACACGAGTTACGGACACACATATATGCACGATAACATGGTGCCTTGAACTCTACGAGCACTAGGCACAAAATCCCGAGTTACGCACAAAACCGTAAGCACGATGGCATGGTGCCTTGAGCTCTATGAGCAAAAGGCCTCTATGAAGAGTGAAGGGGGACACTTCATGGTATATTACACGTCGCCAAAAAAAACCTTAAAGGGAGGACACTTCATGACATAATACACGAATAGCATGTGTTACGGACGCACACGTATGCACGATAACATAGTGCCTTGAGCTCTACGAGCACTAGGCACAAAAACTAAGGTTTTAAACAACTAAAGCAAGAAATCTGCAAGATATAAACCTGCAGTATCTCTACCCTAGGTATACGTAAGGAGTTGGAGTGCGTTTCTGTGAAAACCAGACTTGAAACAGGTACTTTTTCTAATGTAAATGGTCACTTTCGAAAAACCTGAAGTAATAACAAACCGCAAAAAACAAGGATTACAAAAACAACAAAAGAGCAATTTTTGGCAAATGTTTATCATCAGGTTCGATGTTCGCGCCGCTGTTCCTTTGATACATTTCACTGAATAAGAGTTATTGAAAAAATATGAAACTATAAAAGATATGGCCACTTCCAGGCTCTCTCGGTAGCTGGGGACTAGCAAAAAAAAAAAGCAAGCGAGAGAAACAAGGAAGGACTAAGTCGAGGAAAGGAAGGTTCCTCGTATTAGTCCTCCACGTTTTTTCTCTTGCTCGCCCACAACCACCAAGAGCCTGGAACAGGCTATAAAAGAAACGGCCTTGTGGTATTCTGGGAAACATGTGAACGTAACAATAAGGTCGTATCGAGTGTGGTTTATGCTATCTATGGACAACGTCTTATAAATCAGGCGCTTCTCTACACTTGCCTGGCCTTCCACCGTGCGCTTGGCAATCGTGAAGATATTGTTAGCAGAGAGTTTTTGCTGTGCAACATCTAAGAGAAAAAATATATCAAGAGTATAAGCTTAACACTCCCTTAAAGCATCGAACGGTTAGCGACAAAGAGAAACCGCAACACTACCTGACGAGTAATTCACGTTAGAGATTTGATTCTGAACTTCATTGCCAGCAGGAATGTCCTTCCAAGTTGCCAAAAATACTTTACGGTCTAGATGAAAGACAAGAAAGAAACGCTACAACAGTTAAAAATATGTCAGGAAAAAAAAAAACAGCAAAGAGCGAGTCGGCGAGCGAAGCGATCTGGGGTGTGCTCGTAGGCTAAAACAACGAGTGAATATTAAACTATTAGTAGTCCCTCTGTCGCTCCGACGAAGGGCTAACGCTCGAAACGTCAGCTTTCGAATCCCTTTACGGTGGCCAATTCACATTATTAACCCAGTTGATAAAACCAAATTACCTCTTTCGCTTAGTCGGTCGTGAGTGACGCAAAATAAATCGGGAGAAAAAAAATGGCTGGAGGGACTCTGAGGGCGAGGAGGATTTAAAGCAGTCATTTTTTCCTCGCGGTTTGTTTACGGTCTTGCTTGACGGACTAAGCGAAAGGGCTGAGGGATTACTCTTACCCTTAACTATTGCTATTTACAAGCGTGGCCGAAGATTTAAACTCGGGGCTACCGAGTAGTGGTCAGAGCGGGACTCGAGCCCGGGACTGCTGGATTGCTACCCCGCGAGCAGTTGGTTCTCCTACGCCAAACGAGAGAGAAACCACTGCGAACAACCGTTCGTTCCTTTGAATTAACCGCCGCCCAGCGTTATGGACGAATAAATTAACTTTGAACTGGTAAAACTAATTTAAAAGCTGGTTTAGGCTCGTGACGCGTAAGCTCACCAACACAACTGCTGCGTTTAAGCGCGATCAAAGTCCACTGCGAAAATCTGGGTTACAATGTTGAAAGACTTTTCAAAGTTCTTTGGGACTGTGCTGTACATCGCTGGAATCTGGTGTTTTGCGTGCTCGCCTGTTTTCAATTTTGATGACGTCCAGTCGCTTGAAGGAGCTTTTAGAAACCTGCTATGGATCGTATTTAATACTCGTATTGTTTCGAATCGTTGTTTGGGGTGTTGTGTTCAACGCCCAGCTCAGCTCTCCCGCCGGAGGGAGGGCAAGAAAGCCTTAAATTTAGGCTTTCTATTTAGACCACAAACTAGAAATATACAATACTTCGAGGAAGGTTTGGTTCGTTCTTTTGTCAGCGCTTTTGGCCAGAAATGTGCATTCTTTTGTACCAAAACACTTCCACTGAAATTTTAAAATTAGCAAATGAAACTGACATCAAATACATCACGTGGGGCGTGACGAACTCGCGCATGCTCGATGGAAAAACAGACGGTTGTTCGCAGTGGTTTCTCTATCGTTTGGCGTAGGAGAAACCAACTGCTCGCAGGGTACTGGATTGCGAGTCCGATGCGCTGAACACTCGGCTAAGCTGCTTTCACATAATTGAAAAGATAGATCAACACAATAGATGATTACCCATCTGGCCATCTTCTACAAAGAACACGTGGTAAGGCACAGTACAACTGAAGTAGAATATATCAACATTGTTCTTGACTGCCACTTGAAGGTTGTTCAGTGGATCCATTCTCTGTACAGCGCCAGCTAAAATCACGAGAAATCAAATCAGAAACCTTAAATGTCTCAAAAAGTCTACTCCGGGGTAATATTTTGTTTACTACTTGAGTTAGATGTTATGAAGAATTTGCAGGACTGCAAGTCATAAAACGTAAACCACTCAGCTGTCTTTTATGATGAACCTAGTACCCGGCCTAGCTCGCTACGAGTTTACCTAGAGTAGAGAAAATACGCTACTTGCCAACTAATCAGAATTTATAGGAGCTCAGTTACGGCATTATGAGTTAGTTTGACCACGTACAAAATTGCCTTCAAAATTGAAGAAAACCTGAAAATATTAGTTTACAAAGATAGAAAAACATCAAAGAATGATAATAAACCATAAAGGAACAAGGATGGTCACGGATGGAGAAGATTAACACGGATTACAAACAACCAATTTGAAAAATTTAGGCTACATTGTACACTTTTCAAGATGTGTAAACCGTGACGTGACAACAGCCAAAAAAACCATTCAAGGTTCACTAACTTGTCTGCACTTATGTGATGTTGCTATAGAAACACTGAAATACTCCGACAACTTTTTCTGGCCTTGTCAACCAATCAGAATGGAGTAACTTTGCCGAGGTTACTGTCAAATAGTACATACTTGTCGAGAGAGGAAGGGAAGTTTCCGCTGCTGAGTTGGCGAGCAAAGGGGACGGGATGTTAAGCGGCACCCCAGGCGACAGACCAAAACTAAAACACAAAAACAAACATAACATCCTAAACAAGTCCCATGTTTGGAATTAAGGCCTTAAATGCGAACAATTCAAAGTGGACATGTCGGAATAGCAGGGTTCCCTTAAGCTCTGCTTTCCGTGGAATTAAATGACTAACAGCATTGCAATTTGCTCTGGCTATGAGGCCAGTCTGTCTCAAATTATCAAAATCTGGTGCTCACTTGTTTATCTGAGAGGAGAGCGACACAGTGAGAGTTCAGTATCTTTCGAGGATTTCATTAGCGTTTACAGCATTAGGGTCTCTGGTTTTAAAGTGCCCCTGTGATAAAAAAAAATCACTTCCTTTTTTCTTGAGATTCTCAAAGTGTGTCTGCTTAACACTTGACTGGCAAAATTCTGACCTTTCATTTTCATCCAAAGGCCGTTTACTTTCAGTGTAAGTTTTGGATTTCACGATCCGCCATCACTCACGGTCGAGCCTGACCGATTTGACCTCAGAGGGTTGGATCCGGGAAAAGTGACGTCAAAGGCTCACCAGCTTAAAATTTCAGCGTGTGAACGCAGCTTATTATGTATGCAAAGTGCGAGTTTAAAAGTGTGAAAGCCTAAAAACTCCCCTGTTGCATATTAATTCTGCAGCGTACACACGCATCGCATTCTTAAACTAGTGAGCCCTTAACGTCATTTTCTCCTCGATCCAGCTCTCTCAAGAACTTAAATTTAGTAATGGCGGATCATTAAATAGGAAAGTTCCAGTTAAAATAAACAGGTGCCTTTTTTTAAATCAAGGATTAAAACTTGGGTCACTTAGTGTTTAGTTAACATAGTTTTGAAATCCAAAGGGAAAAAATAATTTATTTTTTGTCACAGGGGCACTTTAATAGCCCCGCAAAAGTACTTGATCTGAAGTTCTTTATGAGAAAAACTACTCTGGTTGGCCAAAATAGACAAACAAAATCGTCCTCACAACCGCCTTGCCCTTAATGCAATCCCTGGTTTCACTCATGCCCAAGAACACAACGGAATCAACTAAAACAAGACTTAGTCCCGTATCGCTTCTCCATAAGGAGCTCAACCAGATGACACATATGCATACAAAGCTGCTCATAATGACACTTCCTTCATGCATTATTCATATAAGAGAATCACTTTCCAACCTGTTCTTGTTAAATTGGATTGCAAACGATGTCATAGCTTGCATAGCCTTGTTGAAGAATGTCATGTCCATGTAAATTTGTCCCTGACGCCGACAAAATGTCCCTGGAAAACAAGATCAGTTAAATCAGAGTAATGAAAATCCAATTTCTTCAGATGTTGTCAATTCAATGTCAAATTGACATGCGATAAGAATAAAGAAAACCATCAACTGGAAGATTACTTCCATACTGTCTTGATTCATCACAAAGTTCTAGGGTGAAGCCTACATTCCCAGCCCTGGGTTGCTTAAAAGGTGGATAATGCTTTCCATTGGATAAATCTCTATCAAGCAGAGTGCATAGTTTCTTTTGTGAACACTTATCCAATGAATGGCTATTTATCTGATAGATAGCACTATCTGTTCTGAAGAATGGCTTTTCCGGAGTATTATGATGTAATTGTAGTGTGTGAAAGTACAGTTCATTGCAGAGAGGACAAGGTTTTTTGTCTTGGTCCGCCATGTTTGTTTTGACCTTATGCCATGGCTTGAACAACTTTTTTGACTTAAAGGACCAAATATTCCGAGTAGCAATCTGGGAGAAGATTATCTAGCCTTGAAAAACAGGCCAGGTTATAGACAACATACATTTTGACAACTTACATGATCAATGTAATAAATGAGTGATGGTGAAATTGGCATGTAAGAACTCAGTTAAAATGACCTGGCTCTCCATGAATTCTCGCAGTTCAATGGATAGAGCATCCGTCTGGTGTTCAGAGGGTCATGGGTTGAAATCCTATCGGGACTCAGATTTTTCCTGGGTCCCACACTCGTGTTACATTATTTTCATATATGATCAATGTACTCGAGTTACATTTGCAAAACAGAAGCTGGAGAATTATTTGCCCACTCTTTACCGGAAATTTCCAGTCCTTTTCCTTTGGCAGCAGTAAGCCATACCTAAGTAACAAATGCCAGAGAACCAACACAACATGTTACCCTGCAATCACATCAGTCAATGTACTGGGAAGACTGCATGCACTTAACATGTTTAACATAAATTCTGCTTTTGCCACACTTTTAAGTGATATGTCAGTATGATATGAATGTCCCAGCAGTCACTTGTTTTTCTCAGTATGTATGCTCAAGTCTTTAGGTAAGTATACATACCAAGAAAACACAAGCTACAAGGGGAATATTCCATGATATAATAACACTCAACAGTGTGGAGTAACAGTTTTATACCAAACAATAAAAAATACAGTGGCCAGCACAATTTCTGCAGTGTGCAACGGCAAGGTTGGGCGTAATACCATTGTGTATACAACAGCTTTTCTGCAGGGCGCTCAAGTACAGGTCACAGGTCATGGGCCAAAAAGAAAAAAAATCATATTGTGAATTTGCAGTGAGTTTGTATTTATATAGTATTTAGTTCTCATTTCGTATTTAGACACATCCCTATACACCCAATGATGTCCTCCCACCTTTTTCTCTTAAATCACTTAAACAACTATTAATCTTGAGATTTCAATATCCTTGAAATCCATTTTTGTCAAATGTTCACAGTGACCTGTAACCTGTGACTTGTGCTTTAGTGCTGTCAGCTTTCTTGTATTTTGATTGGTTGTACTTTTTATTGCAAGGTACAAAAATATTAATCAAGTGTAAGAATGTGCGAAGGGGGAGAAGCATACCGTGACAACCTGAGTTACAGTTGTCAAAGAGACTGATTATATGGCTTCAGAGATAAGAGGATCAATCCAGTCTATGACAGCTACCATACACACAGGGGAGAACATGAAATTTTCTCTGTCAGACCTGTTTAGGTGCACAATACATCCCTCCAGGAATACCAGGTCCCCCTGACAAGCTGAAAAGATCACCCAGTCCACCCATGGGACCAACAGGCTGAGAAGGGACTGGGCCTCCACCAAGCTAAAAAGAATGAAAATAGGACATAATCACATTGTGCATTCTAGGACTGTTAACTAGTTCATGTTTGCTATGGTTTTGAATTAGAACCAGGAAATACTTGTACCCCCCCCCCCCCCAAATGGGATTGGGATTTTCTGGAGGTTAGGGTTTCTGTGGGACCAACAAATTGAAAGACATATATGAAGGTTAACTGAAATTTCCATAGACATGACAGGGGGGGGGGGGGAGGGTATTAGAATAAACCCTTTGTGTGGGAGATCTACACTAAATCAGTTTGTCAAGAGTAAAACCAACCATGACACACTTGAAGCTTTTCCTGCACTTCGTGTCATGTATTTGCTTGTACCTTTGAGTGGATCAGTGGGTTCTCTATAGTTGCAGGTGGAGGTGAAGTTCACTCCTTTGTTACCAATCATTGCGACAAATCAATCATTGTTTGTACTAAAAATGTTTTACCTGTAAGCCACTGAGGTCTTCCCCCAGGAGATCCATAACACCTCCTCCTGTTGCTGATCAAAACAAAGAAAGAACATGAATTTGTTACAGTTGAACCACCACTAACAGCCAGCTGTCTACAATGTCCACCTTGTCCTGTCCCAACACAGACCATACATTTACTCTTAAAATAATTTCTTCAAAGCAGCCACCTCTTTACAATGGCCATGGCCACTAAAGCGGATCCCAACTGTCAAAACAACCTCTCCATAATGCCCATTATTTTAATCAATGAGTGACAAATGGTGAACACAAAACTCCATTTTTTAGCATATTTTTTAGGTCACAAAACTTGATCCAAACCATGCCTTACTGGTCTCCTGTTTCATGTAGTTCGTTTTTGTTACATATATTGATTGTGTTATGCATTTGAATGCTACAGGTGTAACATTACACTTCTACCTCCCTATAATGACTATCTCTTTACAATGGCTCACCAAGGTGACCATTGTAAAGAGGTTCAACTGTACTATCTGCTGTTGTTGATTAAGTGCTCAGCTGCTGTGGCATACCTGCTGGCTGAACAGGGGGAGGAGCAGGCTGAGTGGGTCCCATGTCCATCAGCAAGTCACCAAGGAGGGAGTCAGCTGCTGGCTGGGGCGGGGCATGGGCTGTCACTGGAGCTACGACTGGAGCTGCGACTGGAGCAGCCACTGGTTGAGAAGCTGGAGCAGCTTCCTCAGTCTCGGCACCTAAACAAGATGAATGCCCATAATGAAATGTGGATTACTCTAAAATTTACATATTAAGTCAATGTTAACCACCAGTTCATGGACAAATTACATGTACATTCCTGTAGTTTTTCAGGATCCTGGAAGAAAACTTTAAAATTGCAGGTGTCCCAGGATTTGTAAGAGCAGAGCAAACCTCTTCCTTCTGATTCTTGGACACATTTTTCATTTCATTTTTTTTATTTTGACTTGGACACATACCTGGGGATGGCTCAGCTCTTGGTGGCAGGGTGAATCTCCTTGCAGCTGTTCGACCCTCCACAAATGAACTTGGTGGCTTGTGGTAGACAGATGCCAGCGTGGAGATGTTGCAGATGAGTTCATCCAGCAGGGTGGGTTCCAAGAGGTCTGTTTCTTCAGAAATCAAGGGTTTTTCAGCCAGCACCACTTCCTAGTAGGTCAATATTACAAAGATGCAAAACTTTTTTTAAGAATGTTTTTGTCAAGTAATAGAAACACAAATGGAAGTTTAAGAGAACACAAAATGCTGTGGGAACAAATTGATCACGGACAGGGTTTTCTGCACCTAATGGCAAACTACCTTCAGTTGGAATCCTGATTTCTCCAACCTCCTCCTAACTCATACCAAAAGTCATTTCCCTTTGGTGATTTGCTAAACATACAGTTAAACACACTGTAATTGTACCCATGATTTCTCATATGCTTGGCAACGTGAACCATTTCCTTCGAGGATCCAGAGATCACAATTGTACATGTTTGTGCAACAAGATAATTATTAACAAAATCTAAGTAGCTGGGAAGTTTGATTATCACACCTTTGCTGCAACAGGGTCAGTGGAGAGCAGTCGCCAGTAGATGTACCCTCTGTCCCTAAGATCTGGATTATCACTATCCTGTGTTGCCAGACTCAGGACTTGCTGAACCAGCTCCTGTGTGTCAGTTGGACGCTTCAAAAACAGCTTCACAATGGATGTCAGGAGCTGCAGCTGAACCTAAATTTAGGCAATGAGTGATGTTCATTGTAATTATCATCTTGGTACAGTAACTAATTAACAAATGAAAAGTCAGAGCTTTGTGTAACACTGTCATACAGTATGATGGGAATTTGAGAACAGGAGAGAAACTAAGAAAAGATGAGTGAGCGGGAAGGTGCTTCCTGCATTTCTCAGTGGTTTAAAAGAGGTACATGTAATTATTAACTGTGACACAGTTTACTCTACCCAGCATACTTAATGCCTTTAACTGGATGTGGGTTTGAGCTAGGGTATATTTTGATAACTGTTTTCAATGTGTCCAGGTTGGAGTGTAAATAATAACCTGCTCACTACTACATGTATGTTTGCTTGACATAAAATTAATAATTATTAATTTTGTGTTCAATCTGGTATTACATTGATGGAGAGCTTCATATGGAATCTATGGAGAAAGGTTTCATACACTGATAAGATGTCAAGATATTGCAAGCCTTGAGATAACAAGCTTGGAGGTTAGAAATTTAAAAATGAAAGATAAAATGTGGGAAAAAAATGCTATTATTAAAAACTGGATCATTGGCTAATGCAATTGGAGAGTTTTCATTGGCTAAGCCATTATGGGTTATGAGCCATTATACCATGCTCTGCCAATTTTTCAATTTTTTTGGGCGTTCTTATTTTTATTTTAGTCTTGTTTTTTATAGTTTTGGGGCGTCTTTAATAAAACAATTATTCCACTTGCCTTGTTGGATATGAGATGGTTATAGCCAGCACGGTGCTACACGCCTCATTGGTTATCTATCATCTCATATCCAATGTGTGCTCGTGGAATAATTGTTTAGTATTCAAACCAGTGTATTGATGAAAAATCTGGTTATTATCCAAAGTGGGAATCAAAATCCAGACCAGGTACTTAAGAATTAAAATTAAAACTAGTTTTAAAAATACATCACCATGTTCTTGAAACAGAAAATAGTTTTACTGTCATGAGAAATCAGTTTCAATTTTACCACAATTATGTGAACCATCCAATTTGCAACAGTCAGGTGAAATTCACAGTGTAATGAGAGTATCGACTATGCTTACCACTGTTTCATTGATACGCGACCTTCGAAAACAAACACTCGCAGAAACGTTTCCAAAATTTCTGTCAATCATACATGTTATCGAGAGATCAGATCGAAATCCACCAATCACAGCCCGCTAGCATGATGTAAAGAAGGACTGGAGGTCACCCTAGTGGCTGTGATTGGTGGACTTTGATCTGATTGTCAATAACACACAAGACTGACCATGACAACTTCACGCCGCTTTAAGTGTGTACCCTAAATTCTGGAGTCATTGAGCTTTCATATATTCACGCTATTGTTCTTACTCATCACTCATTCATAACGATGATCTGCTGACAACACAGCATGTTTCCAAAGAGCGCAAGCTCTTCGATGTTGGTGAGATATTTTTCTTTTATTAACAGAGAAGAAATAAAACCCTAGGGACTAAGATAATGTCTGCTTGATTGATTTTAAATTCATAGAATGTGTTGCCACAGCTGGTGCCACCATAGAACAGAATGAACCATAGAACGACCGGACACATCGGTCAATATTAACGCTCTCAGTGAAATTTTGGTTACAAGAATCACGTTCGAGTGAACAATTTCTTGAAGGCCATAAACAGCCTTGCAATTTTGAGAGTAAAGGTCAAAAATTCTACATAATCACCTTTTTAACTTTTCTGAGTCAACATTTCGATCAAGAGGGGGTTTATTTTTCCAAAGTAAATGCGGGAGCGCACGCCGATTGAATTGTGCGGAGTATATTTACTGTGGTACAAAGCAGCAGTGACAAAACTTGTTGTGTGTTGCAATGTGACTTTGGGGTTAAACATTTTTATTTGCTGATCTTTTCTTACCTTATTTCGTTTCTTGTTGCCTTTGCTTTAACATTCTCTGCGTAAAATATTTTCGACTGATGGCACAACTAAGGCAAGCAAATAATCGACAACCGGAGAAGTAGCAGTGTTCTTGCTCACAAAGCTCGCTTAATCAAAACAACAGCTGTGTTTACTAACAAGAGTCCGGAGAATTACGT
>CM042753.1:27455040-27469177 GCA_022496165.2 Catalaphyllia jardinei | reverse complement strand
GGTCGGCTTCAAAAAGAGAAGAATCCCATCTCTCCTTAGAGCTCCTTGAAGTTGTGGTCAAAGGAAAAGTTCAAATCCATTAAGTGACCAGGGCATTCACCACGCATCGGAATGGGTTCATGCATAAATTAACTATGGTCACCACTCTACGAAAAAATTTAATTTTGGTGTTCTGTGACCAAAACAACTCGGTCAAGATCTCTTTTTAAAGCTCTTGATATGATCTGTTATCAAAAATACACAAGCTTAAGCTTACAAAATTTTAAAATACTTTGCAAAGAAGCCAAATCTATAAAATGTCTGCGGTGATTACTTCAAAATCATTCACACGTTGCGAACAAAAGGATACGTTCACAAGTCAGTTCACCCATGGTCACATAATTCAAGCATTGTTCCAGTCTTTTGAAGTCTCTTTGAGGTCTCCTTCCAAAATATCTCACCTTTTTCAAACCGAATAAAAGTGAAATTATTTGAGACGCTTTTGGACGCTACCAAAAGCAATGCCCAAAGGTGATAAACTGAGCCTTCAAGCTACAACATCCAGCAGGATAAGCCATTTCAGAAAAACACATTTAAAGCAGCTTGAAGTTGTAATGTGGAAATTTTGAAAACGTTTCCGCGGGTGTTTTGTTTTCCAAAGTTACGTATCATTGAAAATGGTGGTAATGCCACTGCCTTTCACAAAATGCATACCTGGGAATTCTCATCTTGGAAACCCTCCAGAAAAGACTCCAACAACTCTGCGGCATTGTCAATTCGTTCAGCATATTCTCCAATGATCCAAATCATTGATGCCCTGAATGAATAAATGAACCAAACTACTGTTAGAAGTAAAGTTATGTTACATAAGGCCTCTTTGCGCCATGTGGTGCATAAGGCCCCATGAAGTCACACTAACGTTCCCCGTCCGGGACGGACTTCGCAGCCCCATCTTCAAGAGTTGAAAAAAGGAGTCCAAGATGGCAGGTATTCAGGAATAAATTCCCCACTTCCCGGTACATCACAAAATGTCTTAGTTTCATGCTGACAGCTTAAAAGGGAACCAGTCATTCTCCAGTAGAATCCATGTTGTGTCAGTGGAAGGGAGGCAGGCCAAGGAACACCTGGTACTGGGATCTTGGAAAGGACATGTATATGATCAGGTGTATAACTGGATGCAGCTGTAAATGACGACTCACACAACACAGGGGTAGCTGGAGAGAAATTGTTGGTGGCCTGTACCCAGGAAGGGCAACGAGCAGTAAGAAGAGGATACATCACTGCCTGGATACTGAGTAGGGAGGGAAGCCATCTCTGAGTCAAGAAAAAGGAACAGTACCACAGTGTAAATAGGGCCAGTCATATCATTGCACCAAATGTAACTAATTCTCACCTTGCTTCTGGCTCATCTAATGAATCCAGATTTTCACACAATGTAGAAATGATGCTCTCGTACTTGTTTGGATATTTTCTGAAAATATCCTAAATGAAGATGACAGCAAGTTAGCAGACCTTACAGACCTAAACCCTAAGGTATCTAGTAGACAAACATTACAACCTGTGTTGCCAAAATTCCAAATGGTACCAGTGGCTGATCAAACATAAAAGTGGACCAGCACAGACATATATAGATATACTTTGTACCTTGATAACTACGATAGCTTCTTGTACCACATAGTTCACTTTGGTCTGAATCAAGTCCAGAAGGGTGCTTACACAGCGTTCAGCAGATTGCTACAAGAAAGATTGCAACAAGGTCTAGGTAAACAGGAATAGGGAACTTTCCAATCACTCACAAAAATTGCATTATCAGCCCCTGGACTGAGGTCTAATTTGGCATCTAAATTCAAATATTGGTTTCTCATCTCTAAATCTTTAGCAAAAACTATGAATGTGACACACTTCAGATCCAAACCCTGACTGTGCATTTTATGGCCAATAAGAAAATTCACTTTCACCTCACCATTGTTTTTTGCTACATCCTTTAAAGTCATTAGCAACTCATGGCAAACAAATGAAAAGAAACTTCAATAGATCTTAAACCAATAATTATTGTATAATATCAAGTAAGTTGGACATTGAAATTTCAATGTCTTGGCAACAATCTGGCATCTGAAAAATTAGTTGAGCAAAAGCTGAGGGATTGTTTAATACACACATACACACCTCTGTCCACAGATGAGTCAACGATTTGGTTTTGAAAAACTGACTACAAGTGGAACTTACCTCAACTTTAATGGCACAACGTCCGATTGCACGGACAGACTTCCTTACAAAATCAACATCAACTTCAGTGGCATACCTAGCGTTGAAGGATTTTTGAATAGTTAACATTCAAGTAAAAGTAATTACCTTGTTTATTAGTGGCCCTGGGAGGAATAGTAACCTAAATGGATAAGGACTACTGATTGAGTGATCTGGGCTAGAATCCTGGCTGTCATCCAATGTTGTGTTCTTGGACAAGATACTACACTCAGTGCCTTAACGAAGCACAACGGTAACCTACCAGTATGGTGGGGGGGGGGGGGGGGGGGGGGGGGGGTGAACAGGCTAGCATCCCATACAGGGTAACAAACAATACTCCTAGCTTTTTTCTGCTATGGAAACCATAGTTAAGTGGTGAGAGCTTTAAGTCAGTTGTGGTTACGGGCTTTGCACCTGGACCTCATGCTGGGTTAACAACCTCCACCTATTTATAAGTTGTACAAATAACGACTTCTTACTCTTTCAATTCTGCCAATACTTGTGCTATGTTCTGTTGATTTGCCAGTCGGATCATGATATCCAGCTTTTCAAGCTTGACGTAAATTGGATCATTGTACTTGACGAAGAACACTTTCATCTCACTCTTGAGGATGTCAGCCCTGAGAAAAGCCAACAACAATGTCAGACACATGAAGTCGAAAGAGAGAGGAAAAAGGAGATTGGCTTGACATTCGCGTCACAGTCAGATGACAACTTAAGCAGCAGAAAGAGCAGCTCAGTGGCAGCAGGTACAGCGGGAATCACTTGTTTATTGTACTGATCATAACTAAAATTACATTTGAATTTGTTTGTACAAAATGTCAGAAAAATGTCACATTAGGCGTACATCAATATGACTACATTGCACAATTTACCTCTTTTGTACGATCAAGTTAATGTTCCGTAGAGCGACATACTGGACTTCTGGTTCACTGGACAACAATGTCACTGAAAAAAAAGTATCACATGTTGTAAGCTACATTGCACTGTACGTAAAAATTTAACAACCCTAATAATACACATGAAAAAATTACTCAATTCTGATTGGCTGAGAGCAGTGCAGTTCAAGTGTAACACCAGTGCAAAAAGTGTAACATCAGTGAAATTACACGTCATAATTCTGGTTTATGATTTGCAGAAAGACAATGAGAAATTTCGTATGCCAACGATCTCATGCAAAGCAACAACACAAATTTTGTACGGAAACTCTGAAAAAAGTTTTCTCAAATGTGAAAAAATGGCTTCAAGAAACATCTTCCAGCACTTTTTTGGCACAATTTTTTTTCATGTTTGTATTAATAAGTAATCCTATGGTTTTTCTTGTTTAATTTGGAATTAATTTGCACTTGTGAGTTTTTCAAAAAGCTGAAATTGCACTTGTCCAAGCAGCTCACGCAATTTTAACTTTTTGAAAAATTCACTCATTCAAATTAATTCCAAATTGAACTTAAAACCATATGATTACCTATACAAATTCATGTAATAAACCTTTGTAAAAACCTAAAAAATGTAAGATAAACAAACAAATTAATGCTATGAATGACTGATTAGAAATTTAAAAATAAGGGGAACATCGACACAAAGTAGGTGTTTGTGGTGGCAAAAATTCTGGAAAAAATCTTTTAATGTAAGGAATTTCCATTTGTCATTAAGGAGCTTGGCAGTTTTGTTTTTTAATTACGATAATTATATCTTTCAGTCATTATGTCTTCTCAAAGCTGTATCTTAAACAGCAGGAAGAGTAAAGATTGTTCACTCAACTTACATTTGAAGGCTTCGGTGGAAAAAGGGCGTTAGGGTTTTTACTCAAAAGTGAACTTTGTCAAAAACGCTCCAAATTTCACATGCAGTTTTGATTACGTGTGTCAAACAATGCTCTGCATGTTTTTCCCCTGAAGTTTGCTTCGTTTTCGAAATATTACGTATGCGAAAAAACACATTTTTCCAAGGGTATTCTCTGGGGACCTTTCGTTAAATGAAAAACAAAAGAAACCTTTTGTTTTGCTAAGCGATGAAGTCACTATAATAGCTTCATTCTCTTACTACTGTTTGGTTAGCGCAAGCAGGTAAGGCACTGAACGTGCCAGATTCAAATTTGTTTTGCCGAGACACCGGTTTGATACGAGGTCGCTCAATTTTTTTTCCGTTCTGCTCCTTTAGTTCTTTGACAAAATCAAGGTATCTATTTAAAGTGCCCCTGTGACAAAAAATAATAAAAATTATTTTTTTCCTTTGGATTTTAAAACTATGTTAACTAAAGACTAAGTGACCCAAGTTTTAATCCTTGATTTAAAAAAGGCACCTGTTTATTTTAACTGAAATTTTCCTATTTAATGATCCGCCATTACTAAATTTAAGTTCTTGAGAGAGCTGGATCGAGGAGAAAATGACATCAAAGGCTCACTAGTTTAAGAATGCGATGCGTGTGTACGCTGCAAAATTAATATGCAGCACGGGAGTTTTGGGCTTTCACACTTTTAAACTCGCATTTTGCATACATAATAAGCTGCGTTCACACGCAGAAATTTTAAGCTGGTGAGCCTTTGACGTCACTTTTCCCGGATCCAACCCTCTGAGGTCAAATCGGTCAGGTTTGAACATGAGTGATGGCGGATCGTGAAATCCAAAACTTACACTCAAAGTAAAAGGCCTTTGGATAAGAATGAAAGGTCAGAATTTTGACAGTCAAGTGTTAAGCAGACACACTTTCAGAATCTCAAGAAAAAAAGGAAGTGATTTTTTTATCACAGGGGCACTTTAAAGAAATTGCGCATAGAGCTGGAATCTAGGGACATTTTTTTATACAGGCTATTGTGACGAAAGCACACAACACGCGAGTTTTCGATCGAGAAGTGATGCATTACAGCTCTTTCGACTAATATCTTAAGCATTGTTTTTAAGTACCTTGTAGCCTGCCTGGTGGTTGAGAGGCATCATAAAGCCTTGATAAACCCGTAAGTCACCAACACGTTTTAAAGAAGCAAAATGTGTTCTCCAACTTCCAACGCAACTGATGTAAGTGGCAAGTTATCAGCGTTTGAAGTTAGGTCGATCCAGGCAGCAAAGTCCAAGAGCAGTTCTTGCCCAAGAATAAAACCCTGTCGTGAGTTGTGTGCCAAACGTTGGTAGCATCAAAGTTTGGAAAGTGAGAACTGCTTTTAGACTTATAAACTTTTTCTTGTATCATCCGCCATGTTCACCCACACACGAGGTGCACAGAACCTTCCCGGCATGCATTGCGATCACGTTCGGCAGGGCAAGACAAGACATGATCAGTAAGGCAAGACAAGACAATACTTATTAACTCACACTTTAACTAATCACAGAGCTTGTTTTTGAGCTTACGCGCTGCGTGGAATGGACAGTTTGCTTGTTTCTAAGTGAAATCAACGTGCTTGCTGTCACCCTTTAACGTGAAATCAACATTTTAACCTATTTAGGCCTGAAATCTCCGCTTTTGAGCTTACGCGCTGCGTAGAATGGACAGTTTGCTCGTTTTTAAGTGAAATCAAGATCCTTGCTGTCAGGCTTTCACGTGAAATCAACATTTTAACCTTTTTGGGCCTGAAATCGCCCCTTTTGAGCTTACGCGCTGCGTGTAATGGACAGTTTGCTCGTTTTTAAGTGAAATCAAGATCCTTGCTGTCAGGCTTTCACGTGAAATCAACATTTTAACCTATTTGGGCCTGAAATCGCCGCTTTTGAGCTTACGCACTGCGTGTAATGGACGGTTTGCTCGTTTTTAAGTGAAAGCAAGATCCTTGCTGCCAGGCTTTCACGTGAAATCAACATTTTAACCTATTTAGGCCTGAAATCTCCGTTTTTGAGCTTACGCGCTGCGTGGAATGGACCGTTTGCTCGTTTTGAAGTGAAATCAAGAACCTTGCTGTCAGGCTTTCACGTGAAATCAACATTTTATCCTATTTAGGCCTGAAATCTCTCGTTTTTGAGCTTACGCGCTGCGTGTAATGGACAGTTTGCTCGTTTTTAAGTGAAATCAAGATCCTTGCTGTCAGGCTTTCACGTGAAATCAACATTTTAACCTATTTAGGCCTAAAATTGCTGTTTTTGAGTTTACGTGCTGCATGAAATGAACAGTTTTCTCGTTTTGAAGTGAAATCAACACTCTTGCTGTCATGCTTTAACGTGAAATCACGTAAACAGATTTGGCTGTAATTTGAGTGAAATTGACGTCTTTGCAGTCGCGCGATAACGTGAAACGAGTTTAAACGGTTTTAAAAACCTGAAATCAACATCTTCTTAACGTTACACATTGATTGTTTTCCGTGCCTCAACACTGTACTAACCCTAACGTGTCCTGACCCTAAGCAATAACCCTAACCCTGAATTTTAACTGTAACCTGACCCTAACCTGCTTGTTCCGTAACCTTCAACGCTAACCCTAGTTTCGGGCGGTAATCCCTAATCCTAACTCTAATAAAACTGGGAACTCTTAACCCTTAAGGGTTTAAGTCCTTGTGGTGGCGTGATAATGTGAAATCAAAATTTGAACTGTCTCTAAATGACCTGATATCAACATTGTCTAGCTTGTGCATTGCGTGAAATTAAAGTCTTTGCGGTCGCACGTCAACGTGAAATCAAAATTGTAACGGTTTCAACTTGAAATCAACATTTTTTAAGGTTACACGTTGCGAAAGGCCAATAATTTGCTGGATTTGAAGTGAAATTACCGTCTTTGCGGTCACGTACTGACGCGACAGCAAATACAGGGTTTTTTGCATAGTAATATCTCAAAAACGATGCAAACTTCAGGGGAAAAAAAGGAGAACATAATTTGACACACGTAAACAAAATGGCATGCGAAATTTGGAGCGTTTTTGACAAAGTTCACTTTTGAGTAAAAAACCTAACACCCTTTTTCCACCGAAGCCTTCATTTGTATATGAAGTATTTTGCTACCAGCAAAGCCAAGCTTAGGGGTTGATGGTGTGTGAGTGTGTTTTGTAATTCCGTATAAAAGAGTTGAGCCTGATAACTGAATGTTTTCACTAGTGACTTGCAAGTGCCAGTCAAAAAATATTGATTCCAAAATAAAGCTACATGGGAGCACTTTTTAAAAACACAGGTTGGATTGTATGCTGTTCTCACTCAATGAATGATCAAAGGAAAAATATAAAAAAATGAGAGAAATGTGAGAAATTAGAAACAAGAGAGGCAGTCAATCCTTTTCTTGTCATGATCACACATGAAAGAAATACTGTGTACAAAAAATTAAATACATTTTAATTATGACCAGTCTCAGGCATTATAAATGTTCTACTAACCAAGAGGAGGTGAAAGCTTCTTGATGAGGTTCTGAACATAGGGTGAAGATGGAGTCATAATTTCTATGTACTTCATGAGGACCTATAGTATCAGAGAATAATAGACATTTATATTCAGTACATTATCCATGTAACCTGAAGTTCAAAATACATGTACAGTTTGTATTTGGCACGTAGCGATTTAGTCAGCCCATATAATCCCAGTATTACCGGGCCATCGACACAACATTCAACAACTACAGTATTACAAAGAAAGCAACAATAAGCTAGCTCATAAATACTAATGAGCATACGCGTATGGCCATACGCGTATACGCGCATGGGCATACGCGTATGAGCATTCGCGTATTTCACGTATGTTTTGGTTCGCTTATTTCTGAGCGGTACTGTACATTAATCAGGTAGTTTTTGCCCTGTCAAACATGTACATGTAACCTTATAGAGAAGTTTCAAGATAAACATGGATTTCAAATGTGTATTCCCTTATTGTTGAAATAATTATACAAGGCTAAAAGGGGAAAAATATCTGTACCTCTCCTCATTGTTGAACGTCTATTTTACAATAGTCAAGGCTACAAGAACACATCCCCCTTCCCCTGATGCACAAATTTGATGCCACTGGTGAACACAAAATTCTCGGAACTACCACTATGATAAATGTGTTTTAAATGCAGTGAAATGCAATTTAACAAAGTAAAAAACAAAGAGCAGCTGCATTCCTGATATACATGTCGGTCACATGTGCTCCTGGGTCAAGACATGCTCGCACCCTTCACAGCGACAACGTTTACCGTAAGCATTGTTTTGTATGGCAGCACCTCTTTAATCATCTCAGTTCCCTCCCTTCCCTCCCTCTTTCCACTGTTGCTTCAGTGTGACAGCTACCTGTCTTCCCTTCTCTGCAGGGGCTCAGTTGCCATGATTTGCCAGACATGGGAGCGGTCTCCATCCAGAGCTGGCTGCCAAGAGTGGAAGCTCCTCAATGTCACCCAACCTCCACTAAGTGATACAGTTGTTTAATGGGTAATGGAAATTTGTGTAATGATGATACAAGATGAACCACTGCCCTTACCTTTACAGCAGAAAGAACAACGGCAGCATTGGCATGAGATAACCTGGGCGTGACTCGTTCACAGATACTATATCAAAAGAAAAAGTAACAAATGAGAGCCTTGCACATTACTGATGAAGAAGTAATCAGATACCATAAAACAAACCACCCCAACACTTTGGCACAAGGCCAAGATAGGTAAAGTTTGCATATGTGCCAATTGTGGCCCATCAGGCCAGAGCCTATCCCGGTTTCTATAACATGAAGCGACTACATGTAGGAGTATTTCTACTCCCCCCTGGATGGGATGCTAGTCCATCGCAGGGTTACCCACCAGCATTATTAAGTACAGTGTACAATACCTCTGAGCTTCTCGCTCATCTTTGGGGGTGTACTGTGCCAGAGAATCAAGAATAAAGATCTGGCCCCACCTACACACACAAAAAAAACAACAACCTAAGAATAAAATATTGACATGCAGTATTTGAGGACAATTTCCAGTTAAGAAAAGTAAAATAATAGACGGAACCACAAGTAGCATTCAGCTAATCAAGACAGTTCACTTATTGTCAGGACAATTACTATATTTTGTAACAAAATAATATGAAAAAAAACAGAGAGAGAAAAAGAAACTATTTGCATGAATACAAGAGGTGCAGACAATAACATTTAGGCATCCACAATGTTCATCAAGTTGAGTAAAACCTCCGTGTATCATGGGCAGCAATATTGTTAACACATTTTGAGCCCCACTGTCTGGTTTAGAAACCCATTATAGTCCTATCCTCCTACAATACCCTAGCAAAAAATGAAATTTAGAGGGAGGAAGCACTCTGTGATTATTAGGGGGTTAATGCTCTACTACTTACTCAGTACACTCATTAAGTGCCGTCAGAAGTTTGTTTATTGTTTGAGAATTGATTTCCATCATAGCAGCAGCAGTGGGTGACACATCACCGATCTCAGACAACGCTGCTACAGCATTTGCCACAACCTGAAAAACAAACAAGGCCAATGACAAAGTTTAAACAACAATTACACGGTATTATTGAGATGCAAATTTCTACAAATTACCATAACATGACCATGATATGTGAAATGTGCATTTAAGCATGCATATATACATATCTACATCTACAATCAAGCAACTTACATGTAGAAGCCAGTGCTTATCTGTAGTTTCAATAGCATCAAATGACCAGAACTATTTCAACTCCACTTAGGATAGGAGTACATTGTTGGGTTTGCCTCCAGCATTTCACTTTCTAGTTTTGATTTTACAGTGAAGACATACATGAACATTTGACATGTTTACAAATTCTTTAGTGACTACAGAATGAGGTATCTTCATGTGAACAACAGTATTTGGCCTCTTCACTCTGTAAGAGAGCTACAGTAATTTGATACAATCCATGAAGAACCTTTACTTTATAGTCACCAACAAAATGATCAAAAAATGTCAAGTATTCATAGGTCAGGTGTCGTTACAGAAGATGCACTGTAGATAGTGTGATTCTGAGAGGCAAAATCTAATATCTACATTAAACGAAACCCAGCTGAGAGAACCCATCAGTTTCAAGTGAAGATGATAATGACGACAACAGAGCAACCATATTACAATGTCCTTTATGTTTTAGTAGCACTGAAAAAATCAACTAAGCCTTGAAAGCATTGCTTCCTTGTTGTTACATATAAGCTATAGTTGACATTAACATCAATGTTATCCTACGATGTATCCATGAACTGGATTCCTTATGTGTTAATATCGTGTCAAACTTACCATAGGATTAGAATCGGACAAAAGGTCTTTCAAGGAGTCAAGGAAACCTTGATCTTCTACGAGTTGAGAGTTAATGTCATGGAGCTTTGCAACACAGACTGCTGCTGTCTTGCGCACATAGGGATCCTCATCCTTCAGGCACTTGCGGAGGGGCTCGCACAGATACTCTGTGATCTTATCAACACGGATGCAGCCCATGGTACGTACAGCCAAGGCACGGATAAGCGGATTGGGATCTTCACAATCCTGAGTTATAAAACCAATACCATTCTACTTTTTACAGGATTACTGCAGCAATGATTTCAACGTTTAACACCTAATGTAACAAATGCATATCCTGAACATAGGTATAAAGTTAGTCTCTTATACAGATTTCTAAATTTGAGACAAAAATCACCCCACCTTGACAAACGTATTAACAGCCATGATGGCCATGTCAGGCTGAGACTTGGCGTAGTTCATTAGGTACAAGTACACTAACTTCTTTAATTCCAAGTTATCAGTTTGCATGCAGTTCACAACATCTGGAAACAGGGAACTGAAAGAGAAAGTATGGTGGCCCATAAAGCAATGACTACACGTAAATAAGGTGTGCATACAAGCTAATTCCTCCCTAGAAGCAGTCTGAACAATAGCAAATAACCAAGGAAATAAATTTTGCCTTCAGTTAATGCCGCTGTCAGTTGATGAGATTCCAAATTCTCCGTAATAACATTACAAGAAACATATGGTAAGCAGTTTGGAGAGGTGATACTGATTTATCTGTCACCATGCTTCCTCACCTGACGTCCTTTCCAACAGTCATACTGGCAATTACTTTCTTCACTGCCTCCTTCTTGCGATCTTTTTTGTCACTGTTCAGCTCAGCCTTGAGCTCAAAAATCTCCCCTGAAAGATAAAGCATTGTGTTGAATACCTATGGAGGGGATGGTAAGGAGCAAAGGAACTGGAAGACCTTAAGTGATGGTAGAAGAGAGGAAGCATTTTTAAGAAGGCAAAATGTAACAGAAAATAATGTATTTGACAGCTGGAATTATGAAATCTGTGACAAAATATACATGTAGGAAAGACTGACATTGCATGTATTTTGAATTTTTACATTGTCTACTGGCAAGAAAATATTTATCTCCTGGTGAAAAAAAATAAACATCCACGCATGACAGACAGCATTTGTCATTAATGTATTAAAAATAACTGTTTAATCCCATCCCACTGCACTTGGTAATGGGTTGCAGGGCTTTCATTAAGCACCGACGGCCAATGAAACTCGTCGCCTACTTCGTCCATAAAAGTCGGCTCTTTTCACCCAAAAATTAAAGTAATATAAGAGAAATGCATTTAAAACTGGTTGATACAGTCGGTTACTCTACTCAAACCAGCTGCCTACTTCAAATGTTATTGAAAGTCCTGGGTTGTTCCAAAAAAATCCACACCCCCATGACAGATGGAATTCTGGAAATTCTCGCGGGAAGGGGGGGGGGGGTTGTGTTGGGGGTCAAAGACTCTGGAAATCCAGGCAAGAGGGGGGTTAACTAGAAAAAGTCTTCTGCAGGGGTCATTTTGATCGATAGTTCAAGCGATTCGAACATTTAGTTCGGTGACACTTCAGTGTATTTACTTTAGGACCATATTTAGTGCAAAGAAAGAAAATGGGCAACTGATTTTTATGAACTAAGAATATAAACACTCATTCACTTTTTCGCCTTTTTGCTCCTTTCTTTTCTCAGTTCCATGCGCTAGAATTTTTGATGTAATTTAGCTGAAGCTTTAGAAATTAAAAAATAACATCTTCTAGACATGACTGTGTGTATTTTCTATTAAAAGTAAGTTAAATTTAAGCCTAATATTTTAATCTGGAAATCCACACGGAAGGGGGGGGTCATTTGTCTTGGAAATCCAGACAGGAGGGGGGTCTTGTACTTAAGGAAATCCAGGTGAGAGGGGGGGGGGTTAAAAAAAGACCCCCATCTGTCGGGTGTGTGTGGATTTTTTCTGGAATAACCCAATCACGAACCTTTCTTGGTCGTTGTAAAGTACTTGGAATCAGTCATTTTGCCTGTTATGAATAACATGATTAGCATTTATTTTGTACAAAATACATGGAACTACAACATTACAGTACATTAACATCCAACAGCTAGTCAATATAAACGACTGCGAAAAAAAGCAGACACATGGACAACAAGAAAGGCTGAAAATGCCTTGAACACCATTCCAGGGATCTTCCCGAATAAAAGAAATAGAAAAATGCAAGACAACGTCGGTTTCCATAGCTGTTTCAAGTTCTCCTTTAAAAATTGCACTTGTAAGCTTTTTTTGTTGAGCACCAATAGGCTGATAGTTGTTTGTGGATATTTTCTGTTCTAGAAAAAATTAAGGTCGGCACACAGGAGAGGACTAGTCCCTGCAACTAGTCCCCTGAAGATTTTACATGAAGGAACTGGTCGAAGGGACTTGTACCACAAACAGTTCACACGAAGCGTTTTGAAGAACAAGTCGCAGGGACCTGACCCATAAATTCAAACTGGTTTGAATTTGTGGGATTAGTCGCAGGGACCAGAGTTTGACTAGATTTTAACGCAAAAATGGCCACTTCACAAGATGGGACTTGTTCCCGCGACTTGTTGCAGGGACTAGTCGCAGGGACCAGCCTCCTACTGTGTACCGACCTTCATTGTTTAGAATGTTTGTCTTCGAAGAAAACTAGGTAGCTGACCGTGATCAGTGCATTTTAGGTTATAAATAAGACTAACGAAGAAATATACCAATATTATGAAGCTTTATAGTAGTGGTGGTTCGTTCTTGTATCAATACACGGTCACCGATTTAAGATTATATCAGTCAGTTCTACTTTTTGTAGAGTAGACAATACGCTTAGCATCCATTCTAGACATTAAGCAACAGTGGATCACTGCACCAGAAGAGTAGAAGAATACTAGTATTATTTCCTGGATGACAAATTATGCGTACGAAAACCTACAATCGTTCACGTAAACAGTGTATATACACCAAAAATATACCATCACAAGCTCACATTACTATCATCCAACCTTGCTTGTTTGGAAGCTAGGCAAAACTCACCTTAGCGATCCCGATGGAAACAGATTGCTGTCAAGAAGATAATCCTAAAAGACGAAAGAGTAACAAAATGGCGACTCCTTCCAATATTGTTGCTAGGCCCAGTCTTAGCTCTTCTCGACTGGGCGTTTGTCACGCATCGATGGCGGGCAATGCGTGACAGCTCATGAACTCCCATATCAATAGAGCGGCAGACCAATATTTCAAACCTTATTTTACGGAAGCCTGTAAGGGACATCCGAGATGCGACTTAATAAAAGAAGAAAAAAAAAATATGGAGTTAAATGCGAGATAAAAATGCGAGATGCGAGATAAAAATGCGAGATGCGTGATCATGATATCTTCCTTTGCTGGGACCACATTATTTTTTTCGCATCTCGCATTTTTATCTCGCATCTCGCATTTTTATCTCGCATTTAACTCCATATTTTTTTTTTCTTCTTTTATTAAGTCGCATCTCGGATGTCCCTTACAGGCTTCCGAATTATTTCACTCCAATAGGATGGAATTCTGAAAGTATTTTCATCCCTGATCAGTCTATACTACCATTACACTATGCAATTATGGACGGCGTTACTCCCCCTAGTAGCACCTCCGAGTTCCCCCCGGGAGTAAGTCTATGTGACTTACCTCAGCTCACCTTTTATTAATGAAAAAATACATAGTTGACGGTTTTCTCGTCGTCAGCTTTTGTCAAATAACAATGTTTTCTCGCTTTGA
>CM042753.1:27442540-27450040 GCA_022496165.2 Catalaphyllia jardinei | reverse complement strand
TTCTTTTCAATCCGGTTCAATTTTAACAAAAATTGTAACAAAATTACCGTAGCTGGAGTCTGGGTCTTCTAATGGCGGACCTCTTGAATTCCAAATCGAGAGGTACAGTACCTGGACAGGATACTCCATGACACCATTCTCTCAAAGTACCTTCTCATTTCACAGACCCTTTGCCAAAATGGCGTCTAAATTTGATTAACAATACTTATACATCCTTAGCCTCACATTCATGTGAAAAATCCTTTGTCTGAGACCATGAGGACGAGGCTGAGGATGTAATATATCAAACACGAGAGACATTGTTTCATATCCAAACACTCAGAAAAGGGTTGAAAGCACGACGCGCAGTTAAGCAACTAAGGAGTAAACGGAGAAGTAAAAGCGTCAAAATCTATGCTAATTAAGCCCGGGTATCCAAACCTCCTTCACGGTTGTTTTTTTCTTTGTTTTAACTTGATGAATTATCAATGAATTTGCAAAGGATAAAGCAAAGGGTTCGTTCGTGCATGGGTACCAAAAAATAAATGACAGGGGTGGGGAGAGCAAGGGTTACTCACAGATGGACTGTCATAAACCATAATCTAAGTCTCTTCATGTTATATGACACAACAAAAAACGTCTTAAGCAACACGCCTCCTGACAATCTCTTTAACTGGAACAGATAAAATATCTAAATTTTAAGATCCGATTGTTTTATTTTGCACCAGATCAGTGGTGTTACAACTGGTCTCACAGTTTGGACTCGCACTTTGCATCAAATCCTATGGGTGAGTTTATGTCTTATGGCGAGGACTTGGTAGACGAGATGTACCACATGTACAAACAACATCACAATAAGATCCATGATTCCAAACACGAGCACGTCAAGAGGAAACATATTTTTCGCCATAATATGAGGTAACAACTGACCTTCCCGAAGATAAAATCGAGCTCCTTTTATGATAATATAGGAAAATTCATTACCTGACGAGGGAATTCTGCGTTAAACTGCACGCGAAAACCGGTATCGCACGGATCGCGAAGAGTGCGATATCGGTTTTCAAGCGCAATTTAAGCCTTTGGCTTCATTGCACGTACATTGCGAAAGGCCCTCCTACAAAATAGTAAAGCCTGGGTCGGATATACCGGGATTTTAGAGTAGGGGATTCAATATACGGACCGCTGTCTGTGGAGGGGATCAGGTGGCATCCACGCCCGGAAAATGTTTACAAATTGATGTCCTTATTTTGGAAATGTGATTTTCGGCATTCTTTTTAATTTAGGAGGTTCGACCAGCCCCCCTCCCCGATCACCCTATATCTGCCCCAAAATTAAAAAGCATACACCACCATGTGGAAAGGTAACATGGGTAATGGTTGTCCTGATCAAGGTAGCTTGGTTGACGTTCAAGGTTTTTAACCTGAGAGAAAGAAACAGCACAAACACGTGCATGCATGTTTTCTTCTTTCTTTTTGCCTAAACACTGAGAACCTCGTCCAAGCAACTCCAAACTATCACTACCCAATTATCAATCGGTATTGTCATGTTTTTGGAACAACCTGTGTCGAAATAGCTGTACAGTATTTTTATTATTATTATTACATTCAGGTTTGACGTTTCGACGTTGTGCTCACTACATTATAGTTTTAATCGCAAACCAAAGCAAGAGGGTATCATAGCATATTGGCTTTTCGGTGCCATTGCTTAGAGGGTAAATGTTATGTAAGACTGTTCTTCCACGAGAATTTCGATTCAATCATGTTTCCTCTTTTAGATACATTAGGTCGCTTAACCGCCAGAATCTTCCATACAAACTGGCCCCGAACCACTTAGTGGATCTTACAGATGAAGAATATGACGGACACGCAGGTAAAAAGTCAGACTAAATCAACATAAAGTGGAAACTCCTTAGAAATATCAGTCTTAGCGTCAACCTCACTCTGGACGTTTTTTGGAATATAAGTTTTCAGCAGCTGCAGTTGAACCTCGGTTCAACCCCAGTCTACTCTGTTAAGAATATAGCCCGCCTAGCTTGGCGGTTTTGAAGCAATTTGAGGGCGCTAGGAAAGCGGGGAAGCCGTGATAACGAGCAGCAAAGCCGCGGGGAGCCTGGGAGAGAGACAACTGAGAAACCGCATGCACGGATGGCCGGCATTTGTTGTTAGTCCAGTTCCCCACGGCTTCGCCACTTTGTGCGCTCGCGTTCAAATTGTTTAAACCGCTAAGCTACGCAGACTATTAAGAGTAGAACTTAGTTAAACAAATTAACCGTACCTGATCCAAGAGTTAATGCCTGATCTTGACAATCTACAAAAATATTCACATCTATACGAGTGAACTTGGTTTTATTTTGCTTCAATCACTTTTAGGTGCACACGAAGATAACAGTACAGACCACAAAGGAGGTGTTCATCTGGAGGAACATCATGAAACTTACAGTAACATGACAACTGTACTGAAAACTATTGATGTGCCTGATGAGCTAGATTGGAGGGATTATGGTAAGGGATAACAGGTTCCTACAACAACTTATGTATTTTTTAGGCGATCATTTGTTAGCACCATACACATACGTTAGGTAGGTAGGTTGTGTTTGTATGCAAGCCAAGTTGTCAACACTTATCTTTGTTTTCTGTAGCATTAGGCGACTAGGAGTATTTCTACTCCCCCGGATGGGAAGCTAGTCCGATATCTCAGGGTTAACACCAGCATTAATTTCGCCGCTACTCATTCATACACCTGGCTGGAGAGAGGCACTGTGAGAGTTAAGTGTCTTGACCAAGAACACAACACAATGTCCCTGCGCAGGGCGGAAACTCGGACTGCTTGATCCGGAGGCTATCGCACTAACCATGAGGCCACCATGCATTGAGGGCAGGAGTCCCCCCTGATTGAGGGTTAAAATTTAATTACTTGGTGTTGACGAGTTAACTGGCACAAAAAAAGAACCCTCCTTGAAAATTTTAGACCTCCTCGGATCTGGAAGATTACAGAAGGCTGCTGCGGCATTAGCTACTGGTGATCTGTTGGCTTAGAACAAGCAATTCGAAAATGAAAATGAAAACCCTCAATGATTTTCACCGCCGGGGAGCGAAAATGGTAACGGCATTTCTTTCGATCATTTTCGCTCAGTTGAGGTCAGATTTTCAAAGAGTTTAATGTCATCATACCAGAGCATCTCAAATCATAAAAAACACTTCAAAGAAAGCACAAATTTTCTCTGTCAGTAACTGAAGCACTACTCTGGTTCGGCTTCGAATACAAACATCAACGAGTACGACATTTTAAAATCCCATTCCGAAGACTGACACTCTTCACCCTAGTCTCGTTCCCAGCCAGTCTGGGAACGAGATTATCTTCACCTGGGGCCTGTTACCCGAAAGTCCCGAAAACATTTGTGGGCCCGAAAAGCCATTCGTAACACTCCGACCCGCTTATCCTGTAAAGCTAGTGTTTTCATATGTTGTAAGAGGATTAACAATTAAAATAACTGCAAAGCTTCGTGCCTCGAGACGCTTTCGTTTTGAAGATACAAAGAGAATTAGGTCACCCGAAATGCACCCGAAAGGTATCGGGACTTCGAGAAACGGGCCCCAGGGCCAGGTTGTTCGAAGACCGGTTAATGCTAACGCAGGATTAAAAGTTGACCAAAGTATCAATTTTTCTTGTATAAAAGTGCTTTCCTTTACTTATGTATTGTGCAGTTTAAGATTATTCAAACTCAAAACTGAAGGACAAACAATATAAACAGAAAACCATACCGAATGGTTACAAAATTGAAATCAAAATTCTCGATAACCCTGGGTTAGCTTATTCGGGCTTTGAACAACCCGGCCTGATCATTGTGTTAAATCATTGTGTGGTTTCTTTTAAGGCGCCGTGACACCAGTTCGAGGCCAGGGGATCTGTGGTTCGTGTTATGCATTAGGTGCCGTGGGAGCCGTCGAGGGAGCTTACTTTATGAAGGTTTGAGAGATTCGGCAGACGTAGCTGCCCGTTAGATAAATCACCTAAGTATAAGTGCCCTTTTTTTTCTAACCCCTATGGTTATTTGGGGCAGCTAGTACTCTCCTATATTTTTGTTAAAATGTTTATTGCTTATAAATAGTGTATTATTTTGGGTACAAATAAAGATGTTGTTCTTGTCGTTAGGGTGGTTTTCATTTGAGTATCGTATCGGCCAATCACACATGGATGCAGACGATTCTTTGAACCAATCAAAACTCCGCTCAGGTGCGTGTAGCTGACGTAAAGCGCGGGAAACTTTGCGCGAGCGAGCCACGATTGGTTAAGGTCTTATTTACATTTGATTATAAAGTGCAGCGAGTTTTCAAGGCTAATCGCCCAACGTGAAAATGCAAAATAAACCAAAGCAAATTTGAGTTATTTTCGACGCTCAAGTGAAAATTGCTCTAAATGAAGAGGAATTCCATTTTTCTTTGTAGTTGTTCCAGATATAAAAGCTAATTACCGATAGTATGTCCTATCCTGAATAGGTGCTTTTCTTTGTTAGACAGGTAGACTTGTTGAGCTCTCTGCACAGCAGATCGTCGACTGCTCCTGGGGGTCTGGTAACCACGGCTGTAGGGGAGGCTGGTATAACAAAGCATTGAGTTGGATTTACTTAAATGGAGTTGCAAAGGCGAAGAATTATGGGCCATATTTAGCCCAGGTATTCATGACATACGTCATTATCTCTTGTCATCCCGCCAGTAAGCGCATAAGGCTTTCCCGCTGTCAGCCAAAACTGGTTATTTTTGCGTCGCTACCTTGCTTTTCCACCCAGTCGTGTTCCTTTCTTTCTCAGCAGTCTTTTTCCAAGTGGTCTTAGGTCTCCCTCTCGCCCTTCGACCTTCTGGTGTCCATCCTAATGCTGTAAACCAGTCATTAACATCGTCTCTCCTGATTGTAATCAGTAAATGATCAGAGCTAGTAAAGTGCAATTTAACACTGAAGTGGGAGTTTAAAGCTTTGCACGGAATGTCTAGCAAGGCTGCAGGGAAGGTTTTGGCTTGTTTCTGTCGTCTACAACGAAAGCACTTTTTTCATTCAGCAGAACATGCTTCTTAGGTTGCAATTTCGTGAAAAAGTCGACCATAGCACTTTTCTTACGAATGTTGTCTGAAAGAGGCAATCACTAATAGGCAGAGCATTGCGCAATAATCGAAATTGCAAACAAACGGCGTTGGCATGGTCAGAAAATATCGCACAATGACCGTAAAGTTGTGTTTAGGTTTATATCTGACAGGCAAGAAAACAGACTCTTAAATGATTAACCATTCGTATTTTAAATCCAGGAAGGGACATGTGAAACAATAAGACTGCAAGAGCGGATCAAAATTGACGCCTTTGCCTTTGTACCCAAGTACAACAATAGCGCACTCAAGAGAGCCATAGCGAAATTTGGGCCCGCTTGTGTGTCCATCAATCAAAAGCCCCTGTCATTGAAATTCTACAGCTGGGGAATATATGACAACCCCGAATGTGGTAAGTCTGGGATTGGTTTGATCTCAATGACTTTACCCCTTAATATAGTCCTTTTTGGATGGTCAAAAACATTCGAACCTCCGGCTGCGACCACCTGTCGTATGCGTCCACCTCTCCTCAAAGACCAGTTTCCAAAATACCAAAAGTTTCCAAGTCAACCGAATTAATATATCTGGAACCTCTTGTAAGCTACCATCTCTCGTAAGCGACTGCGAGCACTTTTAGAGCTAACGATTTGAAATTTTATTTTGTTTTTAACCTCCGGTAAGCGAGAAATAAGGCGAAAATTTGATAATAATTAGGTGTTGTAATATTATCGCATCCCTGGATAGTACAATTAGGAGACGGACATTTTTCCATGGGAAGTACTGGATTTTTCTCAAAATCGACCTTCCACCCGTGCGAAAAAATTTATAACATGGATAAATCTCTGCAGTAAGCTCAATGAGGCAAACTTTTGACCCAATAATTGTCTTAGCTCTCGTAAGCGACCACCTTCTGTAAGCAACCACCTAAGCTTCATATTTTGGATGGTTGGTTACGGGAGGCTTAACTGTAGTTGAAGTCTTGGGCATTATAATTTGTAAGGTGTAAGGCAAAAAACTCCAACATAAAATTAGCCAGAAATTAAAGTTCTATTTGGGTTTTGCTTTAGTCTGCGTAGCTGGCGAGGTTTGGAGCGTCGGAGTCACTTTGTTTCAGCGGCGAAAAATCTATCGAGAGAGGGAAACGGCATTCTAAAAAATGTTAAGGTACATCGTAACTCTCGATCCCGCAGTCAATAGCTTGCTTGCTTATGCTCAAAAAGGTAAAGTCAGGCCGACGCTGATCTACGGTTTCATTAGCATGAAGCGACTATAGGAGTATTTCGTCTCCCCCCTGGACGGGATGCTAGTCCAGCACACGGTTAACTCCAGCATTGAAATCGCCGGAACCCTTTTGGGTGGGGAGGCTAGAGTGAGAGTGAAGTGCCAGGGTTCGAGTCCGGAGCGCTCAATCCGGAGGCAAGTGCACTAACCTCGAGGCCACATTTCTTCCCTCGTTGTTCCTGAGGAGGGTACAAAATTTGAGTATCTTCGATCATTTTGCAGTCAATTTAACCAGTCACAATTTGTGTTTGCTTTGTTCGCTCACTAGACAACAGCTCCACCCGTCATACAGTTTTAGTCGTTGGCTACGGAAAAGAGAATGGAGTTCCCTATTGGCTGGTGAAGAATTCATGGTCTGCGTCCTGGGGAATTGATGGTTATATTAAAATGGCCTGGAAAGACAACATCTGTGGAGTTACCAAGAACCCGGTAGTTGCTCTGATGAAACATAACACCTTCCAATTCCCTGTCAAAGAAAAAATCAATTACGTCAATCCATTGGATCCTTCTTCTATGGGACGGAAAATACATGCGCAACGAAAGCCTGGTCTCTATGGCAACGATAAAAGCTCTTTAACTTCGCCCGATGGCCAAACCAAGAAGTCAAGTGTTATGAAGAATTCTGAACATTATTCCTCACCTTCAAGTAACTCCCCCTTAAATACTCAAGTAGATAAAAACAGTAGCAAAGAGAAACCGACGAAAGTGATACAATCACCGAAAAACACAAGAGTGGATGAATCTAAAGCACTAAAAGAAGAAGAAGAACAAATTCCAGATAACATGGTTGAGACGACTTTGTCACCGATAAATACGGAGACAGTCGAACTTACATCACAGAAAATGTATAACAATATTGACAAATCAGTCAGTGCTTCGGCGTCAGATACAAAGACAGATGAGCGTAATGCACAGACAGTAGATGAAAACGAGGATAGAACGTTTGAAATAAGTAATTCACCGTTGAACACACAAACAAATGAACCGGCGTATGCGAGTTATATTTATAGGAGCGGAGACAGATTTGCATCTTACAATCTTCATGAAAACAATCGCGTGATAGCCAATCAAGACTCAGTTTACAATGTTCCAGAGGAGAACGAAAATAATATACTACGCAAGAAAGCTTCCGGTACTGGGGAGCAGTATTTTATTCCTCCATATG
>CM042753.1:27431629-27442440 GCA_022496165.2 Catalaphyllia jardinei | reverse complement strand
AAAATTTGGTATTAAGTTGATTTAATCATAATTAACTTAATGTGTCAATAAATTTGAAAATGGACCGTTAGGCTTAATTAACTTGTTGATAACCAAGGAGATAACCATGGCAACCTCCCACGGGTCACCTCCCCATGGCATCTGTCACTCTGAATTCTCAGTGGAGAATAAGGTCGTGTTCTATTGGGATCAACCATTTCAGGTTAGTTGGGTTGGTTGAGTTGTTTCGTGTTCTATTGGCAAAAAAACGTTTTCGGTCCGTTTGGTTGCTTAACTTTTTCAACCCGCATCAAACTGGGTTGAAATGGTTGAAAAAGCATTGGTAACGACCGCTGTTGTTTTTGCGGGCTCTAACAGCTACTACTTGCGTGATTAGTTGTGCAATCAGTACTGCTCATGTGGCGCTCCTTGTAAACAAGAAGGATGGTGTCCACGTAGTTTATCCTCTGATTCATGTTTTACGACACCTTCTTCTAAAACCTCCGAGAAAACAAAAGAGACAACAGCACGAGCACGGTGAGAACCCGCCATGTTTACCCCGTGGATTCACGGACAGGAAGGTTACACGGTAGTCTGGTAATGACTATTCCCAGGAGTGACCACGTTTCAACCGAAAATGGTTGGAAAAGTGTTCCATTGGAAAAAGTCAACTGCGTTAACCTAAACCGCTTTCGGTTGAAACGGTTGATCCCAATAGAACACGACCTAAGTGTGCTTACCTGGACACAGGACCCACTATGAACCAAACGGTTTGCTGGGAGGGAGCAAACCAAAGGCAAAAGCGCCAAAGCTATGCAGACCACAAGGGCGAACCTACACAGCAATGACACATGCTCATGGCGATCATCTGCTGGCCAACAGCAGATCTCCCAGTTAACTCTCATTATTAATCTCATTAAGGTTCAACATATCAGTCACAATGACATTTATTGAGACATTTTTAAATAAATCATAAATTTCAATTTTTTCTGCTACAGGACATATTTCATGATTGTGTGAGGTGGGTCAATAGATTTACATTCATTGATGTATTATATTCTAACCTATTTTTAATTAAAACTAGAATTATTAAATGTACATGTATTATAAGGTGGCATCCACTTGGAAAAAAGATCCATATTCCAGATGAATAACAAAAGGATTCTTTCTAAAATGGTTGACAGCTGCAATGCAAATGTAGATCAACAACATTTTTTCAACAATAGTGCAAGAAATCCCATGAAAGAGGGAAATTTTGCTCAGAGTTTTTTGTATATTTCACATTCAACTGACTCAGTTACTATGATCTGGGGTACCATTGGAAAGATATTTTCCTCCTGTAGAACCTGAGTGTTAGTGATGACATCAGAAGTGGACTTAAGGCCATTGATCATCACCTGCAGTTACCGGCAGCACAGACATCAATGAGTTAATGAAAAAGAAACATTCTACGACAAATAAATATGTTCAAAGCATAGTCAGATTACTTTTGTTAAGTAAAAGGTATTTATTATTAATAATATTTTCTTTTTAATAGCCTACAGCCTTGTATTCACTCATTCTGTGCAGCATGTTATTCACAGTGGATGAATCGATCCAGTGATTGTCCCAGTGTAAGTAACTTTTATAAAAATCGGCAATATGGTCAAGCCTTTACTAACTGCCATAACTGTCACCTCACTGCATTGTGCAGTGGCAGAAATTCTTCTGTGGGAAGGGAATGGATACTGATATGATCGGTCAGTTCTACCCAGAGTGGGCATTGTATAGAGATTTCTGATCACTGAAAATAATTAAAAATCAAATATTATTTAAATTTTGTTAAAACACCCAATTGCATCTGAGTTTGCAAACATCTATCTGATGTGAAAATTAATACAAACAATAAACATTTGGCATGGATTGTTTTTTTTTTATGAATTAGAATCATTTAATAAATGTTCACTTGGTGAACATTATTGTCTGCTCGAAAAATATCCAGAAAGTTTGTGGTTTTGAATGATGTTAAAAGTTTTAAGAAGTTACCTGTCCTTTATATGTAGTTTAATAGTTAGTTTGCTGTTGCTGTTTACAGTGATTTTCTAGTTGAATTTATGCTATTAAAAGTAACTTATGGTTGGTGCCAATTGATCTGGAACAGGAAAATACAAATCAAACTAGCATGAAACTATTTTCAGCTGACCTAAAGTTCCTCCCCCCCACTGCAAGTAACCAGTTCACATAAATCCACTCTGGGTAGAGTCAGTTACAAAGTGTACACTCAGGTAACAAAGTAAATAACCATGAGGCCAATGCGCCTCCCTAATCAATAAGCATTTAATATCAAAATTTTAAGTTCAGATCTGCTTTTGATTTGGTAGTGTAGGAAAAAAGTTGAAAGAATCAGTAAAAATCATGTCATCAACAACTTTGTGGAAGCATTTCTTAAAGAACATCCAGGTAAATGAATTTGAATATGATTGTAAAAATAATGACTAGGATTTATTCCCTGATTTGGCCCCCCCACACACAGCAAGGGCAAATTGCATGCACATACATTGTAGTCACGTATTCACTGTATAGATTCAAAGAAAGTGTGACTGTATGATTTTTGCAAAGCTGCATGTTGACCCATGGCAGTAGCCTTTGACAACAAGTAACTAAAGCCTCCGTCATAAGGAAAGAATGTTTTGTAGCTTTGTGTTGGCAAAGGATCATGAGTTGTGGTAAGGAAACAAATCTTCGATGAAGCTCGGCAAAATAAAGGCCACGATGACCCGCAGATTGATCTGTGGCAGAAAATAATTACAAATTTTCTGATTTATAGCTCAGCAAGTTCATTGTGAACATAATTGGTTGTCAGAAAACAACCTTTCCATGTTGTGTAACTCGCTAAAAGGTGGTGTTTTGTGGTCTGAATGGTCAATTCAGATTTTTTATTTGTGAAACTGAACAAGATGTAAATTTGAGCAATGTAAACAAGTGCAAACACAAAATTAAAAAAACGTTTGGCAGCATGCCGTCTTGCAGGGTCGCTGGTCAAAACTTTATTGTCTCAAGAAATGTTTGCTATAGGTGTTGCCAATCAGTATCTGAAATATAATTCAAAGTTGAAAATCTCACTTTTTACATGTAAAGATTGCAGACTGGCAATCAGAAGCTCAGTGTTTTTCAAAACTTTTAACCAGGGAACGTCTTTTTAACTTTTCAATTATGCCCCCTGGTTACTCATTGATTTTTAAACATAATTCGAAGTGTTGCCAACAGTTCAATCGCCTTTCTTGGAAAATATTTTGTTCAGTACATTAGATACTTACATGTAATTAACTAAAAACACTTTTACTGAAGGCTATATTCTTTTTATCACTAGATCAGATTCACATGCAGATCATTATCTGACATTCGATCAAACTTAGTTTTCTATTGAGCCATTTGAAAGCCACCAAAGTAGACCAAACATGCACTGGTCTAATAATATTTTGTTGATTACTACAAATATGTCATTATCTAACATTTTTTTCTTAAACATACATGTTAAAGCAAGTACATTTGTACTCTGATTAAAGGCAACATTTCAGTTTCAGTGTTTTGTATTATTTAACAGAAAGACGGCGATCAGAAGAAGAACTAAGAGAAATGGATTTAAAAAACAAAATCACGGAGGACATGGTGAGTGAATCTGGTACAAGATAACATACTGTGTTGCTAATTTATTCATCAAAATATTGAATTTTATTTGGTTTCTATTCGACACTTGCCTGCATTTCAAGTTCATTGATATTATAAGTAACTACAATTGTTCAAGATTAACCACTCCAGTTTAATTCAGAAGATTCAATTTTTTAAGTCGGGACAAATGGGATAGAAGTAGTATGAGCTAACAACAGAATTGATATGAAACTCTGATAGAATCAGATTAAATTACTGACATAATTAGTATGAAATATACTAGAAGCTGTGAAGATATGATGGCCTATTGGTTGGTTCTCTTGTCTTAAGATGGAGCAGTCCTGGTTCAAGTCTTCACTGGGATCAATGTGTTATGATCTTGGGCAAATATCCTTAACCCATTGACTCCTGGACCTTTTTGCCAAAAATGTGTTTTTGAACATTTTGGTGGTTTTGAATCTGGATCTTGGCCAAATTAACTTTAATCTGGTTGAAAATGCAGTTGCAACACAACAGCAAGCCCTTCTTGCCACCAGAATCTCGTTTTACGACATTTTGCCTCAGACGTGCACAGAAATCAAAATTTTGAGATGAGAAGGTGACCTACGTCTTTAGGCTTTTCGATTTTTGAATTTTTTTTCCCCTTTCCTTTTTCACCTTTTCTTTTCTTTTTGCTGCAGTGATTAACTTAGTACTGGGCTTGCCTGTGGTTAAAAAACTTCTAAAACAGCGTCATAGAGGCAGCCAATTTTTACCATGGGGCAGCTAGGTGTAGTGGCAGAAGATTTTGCTCTGAGTTTTTCACTTATCTTTTTCAGCATTTTTGTGCATATCTCGGGCTTCATATTTAGGCTGATCACTCTGATCTGGGCATCATTGTAAAGATCTTTTCCTCCTGCAGAAATTGAGTACAGACGATGCCAATTTCGGCCAAAAGTGATGACATCAGAAGTGGAAGAAAGGCCAAGGCTCATCACATTCAGTTACAGGTGGCACAGGAGTCAACGGGTTAATTAAAGCTTTTTGCAGTGCCTTTCTCAACCCAGGTGTTCAAATAAGTTCCAGTAAATTAAATGCTGGGGGTATCCCTATGATCGGATTGCTCCCATCCAGTGATGAGTTTAAATATCTTCAATCACTCCATGCTGTGCCAATGTAAATCTCTAAAAGCTGGCGTGAATTAGGCTCAAACATTGGCTTAAGAATTACAGTTAGTAAGCAAATAGTATCATTCTGTAAATTCAATAATATTATTATCAGTCTGAACATGTTTTGCAGCTTTCTTCAAAACGTAAAAGAGAAGGATTGTTTGGATCCCCATCTTTTAATGATGATGATGATGACGATGATGAAGATGATGACGACTATGCAGATGAGGATGAGGATTACAGTGATGAATCTGACAGCCATGAAAGAGAGGATGGCCTTGTGTAAGAACCGGTGCTCTCATGAACAGCAATATCTATCACCATTTTAGGTTTAAAGGATTAACAAAAGCTTCATAAAATTGGTGGTCTGACCTTGCTTGCAAAACATTTATTAATAATAATATTATTATTTGTTTTGCAATCAGTTATACATTAACTATCACATGACGGCTTTCGAATACTTTGCAGAAGTTTAGAAATTGTTTTATGACTACAATTAAGTTAATATATAATTTTTAGTAATTTTAAATGTTAGAAATCTCTGGATAATGTGATTTGGGAATTCCTTAAAGCTGACAGACGATGGTTGAGGTTCATTGTAATATTGGCTGACAGTGGAAAACATATTTATTTTTTAAAGATATTTGTATCAATTTTTTCTCCCATACAGCAAAATCAAAATCCAAACTGTCACTTTACGTTCCATTTAGTATCATTTTTTCCACAAGTACTGTACTGCCATCATTTTCAAATAGTATGCTAGCTTGCGCTCTTTAATTTGCCATGGTAATGGAATGTCAAGTGGATAAGTTTTTCTATCCTAAAATATTTTCAAATCTTCTTTTCATTTTGCAGAGGAGTATCAGTAATGCCATCTTCTTTTGGGGGTTTGTTTGGTTTCTCTCTAGCAAGGTTAGTTTTTATATTTTTTTTCATTTTGTCAAAGAATACGCCATTTATTAGTTCCTGTTTGCTTCTCTGTCAAAATGAGTCTTCATGCGAAACCATCGCTCAAAAAAGTGTTTCTAAATTATCAGTAAGTTCATTTTCATGCAAATTAAACTTATTTTTGTAAGAAAAGTTTTGCTCAAGTACTCCTTTTGAAACAGAGGTGAAAGGCAACTTGGAAATGGCCTATTGCATCACACTGGCCTTATAATAATGGCTTATTATATAAACACCAGTGAAATACCAAGTGAGCTTTCCTGCGAAAACTTCATATCTTCACACGTGAAGATAACATGATATCTTCACACGTGAAGATAACATGATCACCATTGCTTTAGCTACGTAATCTCTGAGAAAGTACCCAGATGTCTTGCTGAATGAACTATGAATTATCGTTTCTTCCTGGGCAATTTTTGGTAATCTTCGAAATCTTTGGTAATCCTTGGAAAATGTTCGGAGAATGTTCGGAAACATTTGTCTGGCCTTCGGACAAATTTGGGGAAATCTTCTGAAACCTCTGGAAAGTGGTCGGAAATCTTCGGAAAATAGTCAACAACGTCGTCATAAGTATGTTAATATAATAAACAGAATATTACATGCCCACTTATGGATATGAATTTTATCTTCTCGTGTTCAACTCGATATCTCACGAGTGAGCACAGCGAACGAGTGAGATATCGAGTTGACCACTCAAAGATAAAATTCATATCTACGAGCAGGAATGTAAATCCTCTATATAATTATTATTATAATACCTTCTGCTATGAAGAGCTGGCTTTTCTTACATAATAATTATGTAATTATAATTTGGCAAACCTTTTTATTTCCTATTGAAGGCCAGTTCCAACTAGCTGTAGACTTTGTCCAGGTTACATTTCACCTGCTGTTCCATCTTGTTCAGCAAGTGCTGGTGAAGGTTGGTGTCAAGAACCATTCAGTAGTGGTGATTTGAGTACGGTATTTGCCATCTGATGATAGTGAATGTTGTTACTTTGAGATTCTGTTGCTGTATTTGGAATGTTTCTTCCTTTGAGGGCTGCTCGCTACATATACTTGGTTTAAATAAAGCCTTGTACAACATGTGGAACATGCGTGTACAGCCTGTCTCTTTGTTTTTTCAAATTTTCACAGAGATGGAGAAAGACTCTCCCAGTCTGCAGCTATTTCTCCTTCCATTTTTTATTAGTACTTAGATTCAATTATGATTAGTTTTTGGTTTTTTGCTCTATTTTAACTAAGTCACTGAGGACCTCCCTGAAAACCATGCAGTATAATGGAAGCATCCTCCATAAAGATTATTTCCCATTATTATTAAGCTGTTGAAATGTAGTCTGTTGTAGAAATTAATGAAGTGTTCTGACTATATGAATTATTAGTATTTATTTCTCAGTTTTTGTCCAAAGTGTTTTTGCGTGTTGTGCTTTTCTTTTTCTTCTATTTCTTTCGACAAATATCAGAACTTTTAAATAATTATTGTAATTTAATCTGGATTGAGTGAAAAAGAACCACTCCATATATGCTGCAAAATATTCTCATTTATTCATCTTGTTATGAAAATGCAAAAAGGCTTGGCTGTACTTTGTTTTGTTTTTAACTCAATTATGTTGAATTCAAATTTATTTATTTTTCAAGGTACATCAACAAGTGTAAGTCCACCTGACTATACTTGCACTCCAGATCAAATCCACATATTATGTCAATGCTGTCTTCAACCTATGCCTACCAGCTGGCCTGATACATTAGCAAGAAGCATTCCTGCACAGAAATGTATGTGTTCATTATTTTACAATATTCACAACAGTGAACACTTTTGTGATCATTTGGTAAATAATACATTGTTATATCTGAAATTAAGATTTTTAAATGTAGTCTTTATTCAGTTCCATGACTTAGGTGAAATCATTAAAAGACTTTTCCCCTCCACCCTACACCATTTTGCTGGTACAATGAGAGACTGTAGGAACATTGCGTAGATTTTTCAGCTATTTTTGAAAGTACTCTAAATAGCTAAATTTTGGTATGTGGGCTTTGCTTTACCCAGGAAACATTGCTCTGAAGCTTTTTTCCGCTTGTTTGCTCTTCGTTTTTGAGAAAGAACGTACAATTAAAAAAAACTTAGTTTTCCAAACGGCATCTTTTGAAGATCTTTCGTTGAATGAAAAAAAAGGAACCTTTTGTTTCATTGAACAATGAAGTAACCAAAGCGTCACATTTGCCGCCAGTTGTTCAGACCAATACAAGTTAACATGTCAAGCAAGGCATGATCCTGAACGGGTCGTGACTGGCAGTTAGCACTCTATCACAAATGTTGTCTGATCTTATTTTCTATTTGCTATGCTACTCACAATCTGTTCTACTGTAGATAGTGAGTAGACAAGCAGCATGCCTATGTTAACAAAATAGTGACCAGTTTTTTTGCAGTAATATCCAAATGTCTGAATTCAAAAGATAATGTTTTAAAATGCTACCGCTAGTAGATTTATACTAAAACAATTAAATTTTTTGCTCCAATTTCTATGCGTCATAGTTGACTTGAGATCACGAAATAGAAATCCAATACTATTGATGAAGAATATTGCTGGAACTGCTTCTTTCAACAGTGTTTAAGGCCATATATTTATTAATTTATTATAAGGCCACCTAGGTTTAAATTTAGTTTGACCTTTACTGATAGGTTGTTTGATCTGTATAGGCTCCATCTGTCAGAAACATTTTTGTCACTTGTTATGGGGCTGCAGGAAAGCATCTGGTGGATGTCTAGGATGTCTGAATAAATTTACAGGTGAAATACAAGAGAAAAAACGGCAAAAATGTTGGGAACTAACATGTGAAAAATCTTGTACACTCTAAGCAGTCAGTGAGATAACACATTTTTTCAATGGGTGTGAAACTTGGAAAACCTGTGGACAGGGAACTGCACTTCTCACTGGGTCAAAAAATGTGAAGTTCTGCCTGTTGTTCAAGTCAGCTAGATGTTGCCACTGTAGCATGAGGGTATCATATGTTCTGATTTTCTTAAAAGACCTGCAAATCATTGGAAACTGTTTTTGAAAACAAGATTAAATTGGCTGGTTACCATGGCAAACAGTAGAAGAGTAATATGAGGATCAAAACATCACTTTCTAAGGATATATTTACATGCGAATATTAGCATTATGGCATTTCAAAGATTGATTCATTAACCTGATTTAGTTTCATTACTGTTTGAACTCCATGTAACAGATTTCAGGTTTGGAGAGAAGTGTCTTTTATCAGTAATCAACAACAATCCACATGAATCCAAAATACTCAAGGTAAAACTATTCAGAAGTTTGATTGTGCTTTGCTTTGTATTTTGTCTTTTTTCCCTTTATTGTCATGCAGTGATTATAAAGTGGGAAGGGGGGGTGGGGTGGTGGTGCAGTTAAAGCAGAGATGCCACCCACACCACAAGAGCACTTAAGGTTGGGTGCAGTTTATTTTGCTCGTAGTTTCCCTCCATCAGTATAACTTATTATTGCCTAAACAATCTAATTTCAAATCTTTGCTAAATTCTTGTTTTTCTCCTTAATTACCTCGGATCAACTCATTCCCCTTTCTTCTCTTACAACTCATCTAAAAATCTTCAAACTCCCTGTGGACCTTTCACTTTCCACTGTAAACCACTTATGGGGCCTACGATGGTATTTGATAACTACAAGAAACCTTACAGAGAAAAGACGAGAGTTCTAAAATGTAAAAGTCCTACCCCTCTTACAGTAACTCGTTGGCCACAGGAGAGCTTTAATGTCCTTGTGACGTTACTGTTAGGCTCAAATGGGGCCAATTTTGCTGAAACTTTTGCAAGAAAATGATCTTGAAACGAGCTACTCACAGAAACCATAAAATTGTGATCCCCCCTCCCCTATACATGTGTGGTTTTCCACCCCTGGAAGTTTTGGAACTTTTTTCTTTTTTTCCTTTTTTTTTTCTTTCTTTTTTTTCTGCAGTGTCTGCCAGTGGTGCATTTGTTATTAACCTGTTCTTTGAAAGCTGTGAAATAAGTTATAGTTTTGGGGTTCTCTCCTTTCAAACCATCGTTTGTCAAAGCTATCAATTCCTTAGTTGTTCACGCGAGTTTTAGAATACACAGATAAGTAGCTTTCAAATGGGGATAAGGAGTATATTGATTAAATTGGAAAACACCCAGACAATTTGGGGCTGTAAGAAATAAAGTAAGAATTATTTATTCTATGGTTCTCCAAAATCCAGGAAATACCCGTGGAAAGTTTTCTGTAAACACGCGGGCTTACAGGAAATAAACAATTGAAATTTTGTGAAGTGGGTTTTTGTCGGTTTTCTCTTTGGAAGTTTTACATTTTACTGTTACGGCTTTCATCTAATAAAGTTGAAAAGAATTCAATATGACTTCTGAACTGACGCACGGAAGCAAATTTAGTGGTGAATAGTAAAAACAATAGAGTGTTTATGTCTCGGAACTATCGGTCTGATAGTTTCCCCTTGGAAATTCGATGTTCTTGAAACTAGCATATTTGTCCTCGAAGCTTTGCTTCTCGGGCAAATATTTGTTTAACTGAGAACATCAGCCGATGTATCCTCGACAGAAACACTCTGTTGTTTAAATTGTCTGGCTGACTGGTTCATCAAAGCTTATTTTTCTCTTATTCTCTGTTTTCTCGCAGGATTATTTAACTGAGAAAGGTCTCAGTGAACAAGACCTACTCCAGAAATGTCTCCAAAAATTAGACTCTAAAGAGTATTCGTCAGTGGGTGAGTAAAATTGTATTCTACACAAAGTGCATATTCTCTTGTTCCTAGCTCTCCTCTGGGGAAATGGGGCCGAATTACATATTCACCAATCTCTGTCCCTCGACCATTGTTATACTTCCTTTTTGCAAACGATTGATGTTTAGGTTTATGTTTCAACAGATGCGGCTTCTCATGATCTAAGCTCGTCCACTGTGCTTTGCTACAAATGTGGATTACGAAATTTCCAGGAGCTTGCATATCAGTTCCGTTGCGACATACCAAGAGAGGAGTTGCCAGGTCTGTTAAAATTTCCCTTTATTTGTGTGCTTCTGGTAATGTCAGCTGTTAGAAGTGGCTATA
>CM042753.1:27413174-27427411 GCA_022496165.2 Catalaphyllia jardinei | reverse complement strand
CTTTCAACCACCAGGCAGGCTACAAGGTACTTAAAAACAATGCTTAACGTATTAGTCGAAAGAGCTGTAATGCATCACTTCTCTTTGCTTTGACGCTCGATCGAAATTCACGTCACAATAACCTTTATAAAAACTCTCCCCAGATTTCCGCTCTATTCGGATTTTTTTTTTTTAAATAGATATCTTGATTTTTGAAAAAAGTAAAGAAACAGAACGAAAAAAACAAATTCGAGCAACCTCGTATCGAGCCGGTGTCACTGCAAAACAAATTCGAATCTGGCCCGCCCGCTAACGAAGCAGTAGTAAGAGTTAAAGTATTATAGTGACTTCATCCTTTAGCGAAACAAAAGGTTTCTTTTGTTTTTCGTTTAACAATAGATTTCAAAAGATGCCGCCGAAAGATGCCGCCGAAAAGAAAGATCAAACCAACGAAAAAAATACAGAGTGTTGTTTTTCTGTTCAATTGAAAACGGCATGCAAAATTTCAGGCGCTTTTGCAGAAAAAAAATGAACACTTAAGATCACTTAGCATAGTTTTGCTCTCAGCCCTTCAATTACTATCCATAGATAGATGGATAGCGTGGTTTGGTTTTCTACTGGATAGCACTCTAACCAGCGGATAGTGTTGTCCAGCCTTTGAACAACCGGAGCCAGGTGGTGAGGTGATCAAGGTGCCTTTCATTTTTGTCCAGTCTCGAAACATGTTTCCTTCGCCCGGTTGACTAACACTGACCCACATGCAGTCTTTCTTGTTAATGAATATTGTCATGAGTCTGACGCGGTATTGAATACTTTTTGTGTAACATGCTTTTGCCACCCAGAAATGTTTCAGTTTTTTAAAGACAATGTATTGAGTTTAACCAGCTGCCTGGAGTCAATTCATATCTAACATGTTTCCTTCTGTGCGCAAAGGCATGCCCTCCCCTCCTTTTCGGATGTCTTTTTCATGTCATGCTAAGTGAAGAATATGGCCTGATATCTTTTCATCTGACTCATTGAGTAGAACTGAATCAGAGCCTGTGTTTAAATTACACTGATAATGTGGAACACTTTATCAAAATCATCTTCGCAGATACTTCGAAAAAGCCAAGAATCGCCTGTAACTTTGTTATCAAAAGCCTAAAAGAATGAAAATGTAAATTATCTTTGCTCGTGCTATCATTACGTTGACGGCTTATGCTGGGTCTGTGTTTCTATCGAGTTATAGAAACACGATTTTTAACAATTTGGGTGCTTTTTTTAGGACTGTTTTCTAAAAACAAGTAAAAACACGTGATATTATGAATCTCCCGACGTTTCAGCGACTTCATGATGCCATTACCAAGGGTACAAATGAGAATAAAATTAACAAATGTGAGATCAACAGTAACAACTGATAACATACTGGAGGTGGCTACACAAATACTTAAGCATGGATAGAATCTGTTTGCACGTTCAAACTCGGTGTTAATTGTTTGATGTAAAGCATCTCGTTGACAAGAGAATCGAATTTGTTCATGCATTTCTTGGGAACTTTGAAACAGCTAAGGAGGTCCTGTCGGGACAGCACTTGCATGGTGGGGTACTGAAGATGACGTGCTTTTATGGCCATCCAGGCGGGCATATAAATGCCCGCGCATGTAGCCAACATAGCTCCCTGTATCACACAGGTTACACTACGCACTGCTGATTAACCAGCTGCAGTTTGGTCTCACATTCTTTAAGGTCTTGGCCAGTTTTCTGACTGACAAATATGGGCTGGATTGTGGTTTGGAGCTTAATGCTAAGGTCTTTCAACTGATGACCTCCTTAGCTGTCCTAAAGTTCCCAAGAAATGCATAAACAAATTTGATTGTCTTGTCAACGAGATGCTTTACATCAAACAATTACCACCGAGTTTGAAATGTGCAAACGGATTCTATCTGTGCTAAAGTATTTGTGTTGCCACCTCCGCTATGTAAATCAGTTGTAACTCTTGATCTCACATTTGTTAATTTTATTCTCGTTCGTACCTTTAATAATGGCGTCATGAAGTCCCCAAAACATCAGGAGATTATATCACTTGTTTTTACTTGTCTATGCATTACTAAATAATTGTTAATATGAATTTTCTATTGCATATAAACAACATACTATTGCTTCTAAACGAACATGGGGACCCCTCATTTTTATTTCAAAATTTAAGTTCCTATAATAAAAACAATCAATAGGCAAAGTGTGACAAAAATCTCAGTGCAGGTTCTATTTCAGAGGTGATACACCTAAAATATGAAGGGGTAAAAATTTGATCATGCTACCACTTTAATAAGATCATAATAAGCAGCTGATAGCAGGTAGAATGGAAGAATAGGGATATCCATGGGCCAACTTTGTACAAACCTAGCTAAAACCACCTGACACAAATGTTGGCAGCAGATGCCTGGTTGCCAGCAAATATGGCTGATTCCATTGAGGTGATTGAGCCAACTATAAGCTGGCAATGAGAAACGAGACAATTTTCGAAAATCAGAAAGTTTTGAAAAACTTTTAGAGCTTTTTTAGGGGTACACTATAAATTCTCTATTTGCCCCCTCTGGGAGGGCTTGCCCTGTCATGCAAACCCTTCAGTGGATAAAGAATTTTGTTACCATGGCAACATACTGGTTTCAGACCTCCCCAATATTGAAGGCATTTTTGTCCACCTAAATTGGCATTCCATTTTCATATTTGCAAATGGTGCCTTATCTGCATGGTTCAGGAAGCATACAGTATGTTAGCCCAAGTTTCTGGCCTTGTCTAGCATTTAAGCTGAAAATCACCAACATATAGAAGTACATGTAGGTGAGTACTGGAAAAGAGTGAGTCGCCATTGGAACGGAGTTTTCATTAAGCTCTAGGTGTGTTTCTTGAAGAACAATCAGCCTACCAAGTTTGAATGGTCTGCACTGCATAATGGCTGATATAGCTCTATTTTTATACTTGATATGATATTGGGTTGAGTGTATGATGTCATCAGTCATCTGATTTGTGTATTTTACAGATTTTGTTTTCAAGTTAAATATCCCCAGAAATAATACAGATACTTACAAATGGTAAATCACGGGGGGTACTTGCTATATTGGCCAATACGGGGAGGCTCCGCCTGAGAGTGGTACATTTTTCAGTCTTCAGGTATATAAAAGGGTAGGGGTTTCACAAGCTGAGACACAAAAGGGTAGGAAAATTGGTCATTTAGGTATTTAAAAGGGTCATTATCCATAATATGTCGAATAGATGCCCCTTATGACTGTATTGGTTTATTGAGTTATTTTTTTTTGGTAAAAAAAATACCTCTTAGTCGGTGCATCGTGTTTGTTATGGACAGGTCAATGGATGAGTGAGTGAGTGAGTGAGTGAGAACTGTATGTATGTCACACCAATCAGATTGGATCTATTATAAACAGCCAATCAAATTTCTTGTTTTGTTGCAGGTACATGTAACATGATATTTTTATTTGCTAGTTTTAAATAACTTGACACTTGTTTTTTCATGGTCAGAATTAACTGGCAAACAAAACACAAGAAACCAATCCAGCGGCACATGCAGAAAAATGTTTGGACCTATCTTTTACATTAATGGAAATTGTTAAAAATGGGAACTTTTAATGGAAATTTTCTTAAAGTTAAGGTTTGTGGTTTTCCTAAAGACTCGTGGCGGCGAGTTAACTGCAAATTAATTCAATTAGACTTTGAGGTGACATAGTGGTTGCACACTTCGCAAAATACAGTCTCGTAATGTGGCAAAAAAAACTCTCAGGTGTTGGGAAGGGTAATTTGACAAGGGAACATCCCGAACTCTGGAGATTTCATGGCGTCTTGTAAAATTTATACCGTTTTTCATGTGTCTGGTTGTTTCAAGTTAAAGTTTACATTTCATAACATCTTCTTGGTTTGATATCGATATCAATTTGAAATGGTTTGGTGGAATATCAAAACCGAAAAAATCTTCCATCATTGTTGGCATCAGAACATGCTAAATTGGATCTTGCTTTATATAACTGCATTAAATTCAATTATATGGTGACTAGTAAAAATGTGACAATCTTACTTTTCAAGTGAACGTTTGTAACTTGATACTTTTGTTTTTCTTGTTAAGTTATACAACATGATCCCCTTGCTTTTCTCAAAAACTTAAGGGCGATGTGGTTTTTCTTGACTGCTGGAGATAAATATCTAAGAAAAAATGGAAGAAGAACGATTTTTTCAAAACACTAATTATCATTTCAGCTATGTTTATTTGTTTATTACTATTTGTTTACATTGGTCCTGAAAAGCCCCGATGGGGAGTGGCCAATTACGTATACATTTTATAAATACATTTGAAACAAAAACTAATCTAATTATCAGATAATCACATCTGACAGGTCGAGTCACAGAGCAACAGCACGTTCTTATTTTGTTGCCACCTTTGCTGTCAAAAACCACTTCAAACTGTGAAAGGCATTTCAGTGAGAACTTACAGTATGAACTATTGAACAACTGAGTCTGGAAAGCTGGTACACTAACTTACAACAAAGCCTCTTAACAGATGTCAACAAGTACAAGTGCCTTACAAATGACTTATCCAAGACAAAAACAAAACCAACAAACTGGCTTCTAACAGACTGATCTTACTAACAATAGATGGAAACCGCCCAATGACCGCTGACAAACCTAACGCGAGTCTTGCAGCCAATAGCATTAAGGCTTTACTGACCAATCACTCTTTAAGGACCAGACTGGTAACACGATCAACTGACAAGCATTATTCACCACCTCCAGGGACTTGTCATATTTCACAAAAGTATAAGTTTTTGATGTTCCGGGATGTTCTAGAATGTTGCAGAATGTTCCATTTTCTGGCTTTTATCAACAGCCCAGAATCTACACCAATCTTTTGTGTACCCCTAGCCACTATTACAGACAGCATGATCTTTAGCTGTCTTGCTTGAAACAATTCCATGTAGTTCTAGTAAACAAAGTGATTGACTGATTGTTACAAACAAAACTTGATAAAAGTGGGCTTGATATCACATTTCCTAAGGTAAAAGGCTTACACAAGTTGTTTGAAATTTGGATGTACATCGTAACTAGATAAACTTGTTGGATGAACCTTATGTCCACTGATCATGAGTGCTGCAATCTCTTTTAATTCCCAAATTAACTCTTGACTAGCTCTTGTTGTCATGCTTGCACTCTAACCCACTAAATGAAAATCAAAATTTGAATTCTGGCGACCCCATGTTAATTCCTCTTATGGGTAAAGGTCCACACACAAGAGGGGCCTAGTACCCACGACTAATCCCCTGAAGAGTCTACACAAAGGAACTGGTGACACAAGACTTGTTCCATGAACAGTGAACATGAAGCTTTTTTGAGGAAAAAGTCACAGGGACTTGTCCCAAAAATTCAAACTGGTTTGGATTTGTTTGACTAGTTGCAGAGACCAAAGTTGGTCCCTGCGACTAGATTTTGAAGCAAAAATGGACAATTCACAGTGGGACTTGTCCCCTCGACTTGTTCCAGGAACTAGTAGCAGGGATCAGCCCCCTCATGTGTGCCGACTTAACTTGAACATTGATTACTCATGTGAACCCATTGTCAGCCCCTCTTTCCACTCCATCTTTTCAAGATGCATGGGAAGAACGACTAGTTTATGCAATTCTAGCAATCACAAAATATCAAACAGAAAACTGAAGGAGTACCACTTTTATTTATTTTCATTTTTATTGACCTTTCAGCTGCAACAAAAAATCTCAGGTATATTATTGGTCATGTAAAACCATAGTTTGCAACTGGCTATATTAGCAAAGAATTCAAATTATTTTCTGATTATAATAAATCATTGATTTTCTGCAACAGTCTGCTTGTCAAAATCACTAAGTACAATCATTAAACGTCATCTTGATAGAGAAAAACTGCATTCAAATCTTATTTCAACACACAGCAACACTAATATATACAACCACAAAACTAGTCTCGTTTACGACCTCTTAATATGGTCCCCATGACAGATTTAAATCTAAGAAGACCTCATGTAACCAGCCATGAAATATATACCGTGATACCACATACTTTAAACTATTAATTTTTATTTTTATTTCTACTTAATTATTTGTTTACTTGTTTATTTCTATCTTATTATATTGTTTCTATCTGGTTATTATTGTCAGTTGTTGTTATCCTGTATCAAGGTACATTTTTTGTACATGGTTACATGAAGTCATCCCAGATTCCAATCTTTACTGGCGAACAACTGAGGAGGTCACACACAAAGCAAGTCTTAAAGTCGCACATACTGTGTAACTATGTATCAAAGGAAAATTCGCATGAAGCTCTCCCCAAATCAAGATGCTTTTCAGTAATCACACTTTCGTGCTTTAACAAGTAGATCTTTGTGAAGGACGCTCTTGTGTGTTGTTCGTATGCTCCCACAACTATACAATGTGACTAAAGCATCTATAGAGGGGTGAAGCCATATTTTTCTATGTAATGACTAGAGTCCAGGGCTTAAAAAAAGTTCTGTCCAAGTAGATTCATTCCCACTTGCCCAATGGGCAAGGGCCCAAGGAAGTCGTCCTCCAACTAATTAGGAATTCAAAATAAGTAAACCAAGACTTGCCCAGGGCAAGCGAAATTTGAGAGCTCATTGTCCAAGAGGCAAGCTTGAATTTAAGTTTTTTTAGCCTTGTAAATGAGTATATATACTTAAACAGCCTTCATATCTTCATCAGTTTCAGTTCTCCTTCACTGTCTTTCATTTCTCTTCACATCAGAGTTCTGAGGATTTCAAGTTGTTGGTACATAAAGACAATATCTTCCAGTTGATTATTGTTGTAATCCTCATCCTGACTGGTTTGATTCATAAGAGATTGGCACTGTAAGGAGAATCTAGTGGTCGATCACTTGGCCATCTCAGTCACACTTGTCCAGCTGTATAAATGCCACATGCTCAGCAACTGTTATTTTGAAAAAAGTACTTGTTCCTTTGATCACTGATCTCCATTGCTTTCCATTTGTACAAGTTTGGAAGTGGTCATTGTGACTGCATTTAGTGTTGGTGAGTCAGGAAACAAGTCAATAAAGGCTTAGCTGTCTTCTAAGGATTGCATTATACTGGGATCCAGTGGAATAGAACCTATATTACAAAAAAGGTAAAAATTATTCTTTCAAGATCTGAAAGCAAGATATCGCTAGAAGACTCTGTGGAAACTCAGACTGATTTCAATGTCATATTGAACACATCAAATCAGTGAGAATTTCCTGCAATGTGCTATAATAATGTACATTGACAAACCATCTGTTGTGCTATGCAATAAGCTTGACGCAACAAGAATCTGGGGGACATCCCTTAGGCTTCCCTAACTACCAACCTAGTCACAAATGTTTAGTATTAAGGATTTTTACCTAAAAATGGAACATCACAGCTCTTTGTTGAGGCACCACCTCCTCCTTTTGCAAAAAAAATGCATTTTGTGGATGCAACCCTAAAAAAAGAAAAGTGGAATATTGTTTATTACGTACTGGTACTTTGAAGATGAAGGTACACTTTATATAACAGTAAAAAATATAACAAGTCCTTAGGTGTATTAAATACATTTAGATAAAGGAATAGCCTCCTGCACAGATGTATGCATTTTGCATGGACTTGTCAGGAAATATTTCTTCCCAGATACTGGTCTTAAACCCCTGATCCTATTTAGGGATGAAGTAAAAGAAATGGATACACTATTTGAAGCTCAACTGAAAAAAAGATATCCAATTCAAGGAAAAAAACCAAAAACTATCCATGGCAAGCATGCGTCAGCAGTATTATTTTCACTTCTGTGACACTGGAAGTTTAAAAGCATCAATTGGCATCAAAGTCAACTTATTTTCTGTTTAGCTCAGTATTTACACACTACAATGTTAGCAGACACAATTTAGGTACTGTTGTAAGCTGGTTCTAAGGCTACTCAAGAATGAATTAACTAAACATGCAGCTGTGGACACATTGGATGGAGGTGTGGACGCATTGGATGATCATTCGGAACTGAAATTATCGGCTTTCTGTTTCTTCTGTAGACACGCCCTCGTTCATCCTGCAGTAGGTCTGATTGCGGTAATACTTCAGCTTTACCCCATTCCCTATCTCTGTTTGAACAAATCTGCACTTTGTCTCCAGCCTCAAGTGGAGGCAATCTCTACTTTGTTTGTCGTAATTCTTCTTAGAAACAGACTGTTTAAGTGCTTTCACGACTTGATCAGGATCCACTGCCTGTGGTAATAAGAGACGTCGATGAGTGGGTATCATTGTGCGAGTGCGCCGACTCATCAGCAACTGTACAGGTGACACCAATATCTTCAAAAGGTGTATTGCGATATTTGAACAGGCCTTCAAAAGGGTCTTTTTTGTCTGCTGCAGCCTTCTTGAAAATGCATTTGGCAGTCTGCACAGCTCTCTCTGCTGCTCCGTTCGACTGGGGGTGCTCTGGAGAGCTTGTAGTGTGCTGAAAACCCCACTCTTCAGCAAACTGCTTGAACTCATGCGTGGTGCTAAATAGATTCCTGGTGTTGTTGTACTGTGACCCATTGTCACTTACAACCTCATCAGGCACTCCAAACCTTTCAAATATTTTCTTCAAGTTGTTGATGACACAACAGGCCGTGTTCTGGTGGAGTAATTCTATTTCAAAGTACTTTGAGTAGACGTCAGTCACTAATAGGTATGCATGACCCGCATAGTCAAACAAATCAGTTCCTACTACCTGCCACGGCAGTCCTGGGATGTCATGTGGATGCAATGACTCTCTCTGTTGCCGGTTTCGGAAGGCATATTGCAAATTGAACAGGAGCTGACTCTTTCTTTAATCTGGGTGGTCATTGAAGGCCAGAAGACATAATCTGTGGCAAAGCTAAGGCTCTTGCTTTCTCCCATATGTGCTCCATGGATTTCATCTAGCACTTCAGCCCTCAGTGATCTCGGGACTACTATTCGGTCTGATTTTAACAGCAACCCATCCTCCACGCCCAGCTTTTCCTTAAAGCTCCGATACTCTAGCAAGTTCATCAACCTGTTCTTTTTCAGACGGTCACCCTTTTCAGGACGTACTCCATCACCACCCTTGAAGTCTCGTCATTGCTTGAAGTCTCCTTAAATCCTTTTAGCGTGCTGCTTTCAAATCCAAGGTCTTCAATCAAATTGATCCCTATCACATCTTCAGGCTCAGTGGCTGGTGCAGGGTCACTGATTGGAGCCCTGCTTAAACAGTCGGATATCACCTGTTGCTTAGCAGGTACATATAGTACATCAATCTCATACTTAGTGTCAATAGCATCCTTTGCAGCCTGGGAGGGGCATCATTTAGAGGCTTCCGGAAGATTGAGTCCAGCGGTTTGTGATCCGTTTCTACAATCACCCTGTGCCCATACACATACAGGTGTATGTGTATGTGCACTTTTGTGCTCCCCAGACTCTCGATGTTTGCATATCTCCTCTCACAGGTAGTGAGTGTTTTGGATCAAAATGCAACTGGTTTTCCATCCTGCATGATCACTGCACCAAGGCCCTTGATACTGGCATCTACATTTAGCACTGTTTCCTTGGTGTTGTCAAAATAAGCTAGTGCAGGTGCACTTATGATCACAGATGGTTGAAAGCCTCTTGTTGGGGTTTTTCCCAAACAAATGCTGCATCTTTCTGTGTAAGTTGTGAAATGGGCTCTTGTATGTCAGCCTTGTGTTCAATGAACTTGTCTAAATAATTTGACAGTTCCTAGTATGCGAAGGACACCTTCTTTATCTACTGGGGGTGGCATGTCATTAATGGCTCTGATCTTCTCAGGATCTCGTTTCAAGCCTTCAGCAAAGATTAGGTGTCCAACATAGCTCACTTCTGGAACTCTGAGTTTAACTTTCTTGGGGCTGAGTTTAACTTTCTTGGGGTTAAACTTCAAACCCACCTCTCTGCTCCTGTCCAACACTCTTCTCATCTTCTCATCAACTTCACTTTGGTCTTTACCATGCACTAGGAAATCATCTACTATAATTTCAACTGGGACTCCTTCAAAGAGTCTGTCCATCTCCCTTTGGTAGAGTTCAGGGGCAGGTGAGATACCAAAAGGGAGTCTTGTAAATCGATATCGCCCCACGGAGTGTTAAACGTCAAAAGCTTGGAACTCTCATCATCTACAGGGAGCTGCCAGTATCCACTGAATGCATCAAGTGAAGTGAAACTCTTAGCACCTGCAAGTCGGTTTGCAACTTCTTCGACAGTAACCATTGGATAGCGGGGACTTTTCAACGCTTTGTAAAGGTCTCTGGGGTCAATACAAATTCAAAGATCATCCTTTGAAGGTGGGGTGTCCTTTCTTTTATCGTTCACCTTCCTTTTGTCAATAACTAGCATTGATGAAACCCAAGGTGTAGGCTCATCCTCTTTCACAATAATACCAGCTTCTTCCATCTCTTTGAGCTTTTCTCTGGCAGGTTCCAACATAGCAACTGGAATTTCCTGGGAGGGTGTACGACTGGTGGCACTGAAGTATCAACTTCCAGATGCACCTTGTTTGGAGGTTTTCCAGGTTTATCACGGAAACAATCTTGATACCCACATAAAACTGAATAGTCTGGTCTTCAGATGCTCCCCGTGTTTTTGGTGTGGCTCGATCAGACTCTGGCAAATCAATCAGTTGAAGATTCATAAACTTAAGGACTTCCTAAATCCAAACTGGCATCACAAATCAGTAAGGGTGTAAAGTTTCCATCAACAACAAGATACAACAAATCCATTTGACGGTTCTTCTACCGAGTAGGAAGGCGTACACAGCCTCTTGGATGAATGGGCTTAGTTGCAGGCAACCCTTTCAAAGGTTGCTGAATCTGCTGGAGAGGTTTCTTGGTAATTTTTTCATACAACCGCCTGTCCTCCAATCTGAATAGTTACCAGGCTCTTTCTGGATTTCCTGGCATCCAGAACACTTCCAAGTTCAATAGATTCAAAATACGTATGTACTTCCTGACTTGAACTCTGGGTGTGTTGCACTACATCAACTTGGGAGCCCCCTTGACATTTGCTGGGCACACTTGGGCAAAATGACCTTTTTGTTTACACCTAAGAGACCAATTTTGCGTATGAACTGATACTAAACTAATCGCAGGTTTTGGCCAAACAATTCATGATTATAGACCCGATTTCACCTGAATTGATTGACTAATAGCCAGGCTAAATGTCTTAGTGAAAAGTTAACCTTTCTCCAATTCAGACAGGGCTAAATGAACAACATATCAGTTAGAATATACAAAGTAAGCGTACATCAACTGTCCGAAATTAAAAATAAGGCTTATTAATAACTGACAGCAATTATAGAAAATTTATTATAAATACTTTATGCATACCTAAGGAGTAGTTACAAAAATAGCTCAATCTGGATTGTTACATGTACGTCTCACATTTTCTGCTGCTGTAATCTGGTCATCAGATGTCCCTCGATTGCTCAAAACCAATCTTAGAACGGAACAAAAATGATAGGATTACACTGCATACTGCAAAATGAATGTACACTGTTATTGTGGATACATGTACTATCAGCAAAGTTTACAAATTATAAATATATCTTTTCCAATCGCGGGAGGTCAAATCCAGTCTTCTAGTATCAAGTATTGTTACCTCAACCTTAATCTCCTTAAATGGGGAGTTACACCTGCAACCTGTTGAGAGGCATTCCAAGTCAAGTCTCTCACCTAAGAACACATTCTTACACAAAGACTCATAAACAGGCCTTGAATACAAGCCTTTTGATCTGTAGGGTATAACACTAACCACTGGGCCACTGTACATGTACAGTACCTCACAAATCAGTACATCACAAGACCCTGAAAATAACATCTTATATCGTCATCGTACCTGGAAGTGTATCAATAACCTGGTTATCCAGGTCACCCCAAGACACATCCGATAGAAACTGCTTGATCGCTGCTAAAAAAAACATATAAGAACTCAAGGAAGTCTGCAAGAACTTAAATGTTTGTCACACTCTAAACAATCTGTTCCATTTTAAAAATCATTAACAAAAGCACATTACAGACAGTGTGGTGTGCAGTGGACTGGAAAACAAAGTTGTTTTAAAACATTAGTAAATTAAAACATTTTGCTGATTTCAAACATTTTCCTTTTCATTCAAAATTATAACTGGAAAAGCCATGACCGTGTTCTCTCAAAAATGTTCTAACTTTTGTACTGATTGTTACACCGTAGATGCAGTGGTAACTGACGGGCTGTGGTGTTGCATAAAAAAATTTTGTAATATACTGTATGTCTTGACTAGACATATACTGCCCTCGAAAAAGCAAATTAAGTATTATTTGCTCACTACATGTATTATTAAATCCTAATTACAGACTTAAATGTTAATTACAAAAAAAGTTTTTAAGGTTTCCTATATTTTAAACTATAAGCAAACTTAAGATACTTTTTTGTGTTACAAAAAATGACTTGATATGTGGTGATTTCATTGATTTCAGTATAATTCATTGAGATACTCAGATATGTCTACATGCAGCTTTGATTAACAAGTTTGAACAGGTCAAGGTAAGTCAAAAAATATATAAGTAAAGAGTGTAAAGGAATAATAATAAAATACCATTTTTCTTAGGTCCACACAAAAGCATCATCTCTGTTCTTTAAACCAGCTGACATAACAGCCAGTCGTTGGTCCTTGTCTGTGTAAACTGGAACCCATCTAGGTTCAGGTAATCTTTAGAAAATACCAAGCACCAACAGATGGCCAATAGTCAATCAACAGTCGGCCGACAGTTTTTTCGGAGAGCTCTTCTTCCCAATTACCGGATTAAGTAAGATTAAGTAAGAAGGGTTTCACCAGTTTACCCATCCTGTGGCCAATACTGTAAATATTCTGATAACAAATTACATCTCTCTACCAAATGTAAAATACTAAAACCAATTCAACTCCCCCCCTCCCACGACCCCTCCCCTGCACATAAATCAATAGGAAGTTTAAGAAGCTAAAACGGCGACACCGAAGACAACGTCGACTACAAAATGAATTTATATTTTTACCCACGAATCTCCGGATACTCTCAAGTCATTTACTTTGTTTATCAATGTCAAAGCTATCTCGATACTGAATCTGGGGATACCGCAATAAATTGGAAATAACATTTCATAAAATTAGCCGTCGTCGTTGAGTTCACGTTATTCAGACAACGCAGAATTGGTCATTTCACATTGTTTTCACTTTTGCAGATTACGGCAAAGAAATGTGCAAAGAGTTATAACACATGTGCAGAGCTATTGTTAGCGACGTTGCTCGGCGTTGCCGTTGTCATTGTGGTTTTCTTAAACACCCTGCAGGGCCCAGTTGTTCGAAACCGAGATTAGCGCTAATCCACGATTAATTTGGCTAATTGCCGATAAAATTTAAATCGCCGATTAGTTTCTGTTGTTCAAAGCCCGATTATTCCTAACCAACGATTAAACCAAGGGTTAAATTTAACCCTCCTCGCTAGGTGGATTAACTCCTTAATCGGTCGATTAAAAAAGTAAAATCATAGCGAAATAGCATAAAACGGCTGACTTGTTGTATGGTTGTGTTGAATTGGAAAAGAAGCAAAGACATTTCAGGGGCATGCGATTTTCGATTGATGAATAATGCAGATGAACAAAATACGAAAGAAACAAAAGTACAAAGTTGGTTAATTTTCACTTCGCCTTGTGTTTGTTGGCGAGGTTTCTTAAAATGTAAATAGAGGCTCTCTCTTTGCGGGTTGCTCTGAGGGTTTTTTCCACTTACCTCTTGTGTCATCATTAGGGCGTTTAAGAGAACCACAACGGCAACGGGAACAGTCGCTGAGAAAAAGATTTACCGATGAGCCAAACAATGGCTGTGCACGTGCGTTATAGTTCTTTGTACATTTCTTTGTCGCCCTCTGCAACAACGTGAAAAGACCAAATTCTGGGTTGTCTGGAGAACGTGATCCACAAAAATTAACTTTTAAAATTCCGTTTCAAATTTAGTGCTGTGTTCCAAATTTAGTTTCTAACTAATTTTGTCAGTTATAAACAAAGTATATCACTTAAGGTTTTTAATGATAGTCGTCCTCGGCATCGCCTTTGTGGTTACTTTAATTCCCTAACGTTCTCGCGGTTACGTTGACGGCGTTTACGGTTTCGTTAGGCACTTTCCAAATCTCGTTCTTCTTGGCATTCGGTATAGTGTTTGTACATTTGCTTTGCAGAACGTCCATGTTTTTGTTTGGAAAGC
>CM042753.1:27405674-27408174 GCA_022496165.2 Catalaphyllia jardinei | reverse complement strand
CAAAATGGACGTTTTATTAGTTCGTTTTAGTGCTGATCTCGGGTTTTTCTAGGAAGCAAGTCGACACCTATGTCCTTATTACGTATCCTAACGTTACCTGAATTGTATACAGACGATCGTAATAGACCGTAATAGACCATAATAATCTCTTCTCAGGAAATACTTTTCCGCTCGTCATCCCACTTGAAGGTTTTCTCAAATAGATTTCCTTGCATTCATCTCTTGGAGACATTTCCTTATAAGCAACAATTGAATCAGTAAGACTTCTCATCAGTAGACTGTTGCGATACCGATTTGCATGTGATGAAGGTATACTACACAGTAATCAGCGATCACCCACAAGGACTAATCTAGAGAAAAACAGGCGTTAAGATTAATAGTTCACAAAGGGAAACTAAGTTTAAACTTTTTATAATTACATGTTGTCTTCGGTCTCTTCGAGTCTTATTACAAAGAGATTTTATGAAAAATGAAACTTTCTTTACGAAGAGTGTAAGGGTAATTGTATAAGAGTCATCTCCTGGGATAAAGTAATTGTAATTGCTTTCCATACACTCGATTTCTAACCCAAGCATTTTTTGATTTTCAGATCATTGCTCCGCGGCACTTGTGTTGAAGTTTCTCTACGAAAATTAATCATCGAGTTTTTGCTGGCACTGATATTGTTGTTGAGCCCGACAGTAACTGAGAGTTACTTTCGTTAGAGATTGTTTAGCCATTTATCATATCATATGACCAGTAAAATGCCCAGAAATGGTACTAGAATAACGTTAAATCTATTTGCTGATTCATGATATAGAATGAGAAACTCTTTCTTATCGCTAAGAAGGCTTTTTCCATTGCGCTGCCTCTCTTATCTGTCTCCGCATACTTCAACATGGTGACTGTATCTAAATGTCCCACCGGTGAACAAGGAGTTAAGGCGGATTTCATGTTTCAGCACCATTTATCCTGTTTGTCGGTTGCCACAAAAGATTAGCTCAGTACAGTTCTGAAAGGTCCTAACTGGTGAAAACCACAGAGCCCAGCAATGCTTGAATCAAACCGTTTGAAAGAACATTGCCATCTTGTCAAGCTTTCAGTCTCGTGGCTTCAAGAAACGGTTTGTTTACGAGAAATGGCGATCTTGTTCAATGTAAAACAAAACTTGTCGTATCCTTTCAAACCTTCGCTTTCACTGGTAAAAGTGATCAAACCTAACGCGAAGTTGATACAGCTCAAACTGAGGCTCATCCTCAGTGTAACCTGTAACACTCACCAGTGACGTAAAACAAAGAAAACAAAGAAGTCAACATACAGACCCCTAACCCAAACAATAGCTACAAAACAAAGAGAAACGTCACAGGTTTTTACACCGAGGTAAACCCCAAACTGAGCTAAACGTCGGTTGAGAAATTTGAAAATGAAATTCTGCTGAGGTGCGCACTACGTCGTTAAATTTGAATCCATTATCAAATGTGTGAATTTCTCGCGCTTATCGAGAGTAAAGTATCAAACCAGAGCATTTAAGTTTTCAATGCATCATTTACGTAACAGGCAAAGACCACTGATTGCCTCTTAATTCCCTTGGCGTTAGTTTCTATTATACTAGTGTATTTTTCATCTTGCTTTTGGCTACATCACATTACAGACATGTTGATTTTCTCGCGCTCAGTTTAAAGGGTGCGAAAACGGGAGATGGAGCCGTGGCGCTTGCACAAGTATTAGACTCGCATGGTGTAGTGAACGAAGATCCCAGATGTTTATATAACGTACCTATGCACGATAAAAAATATATTTGGTATTTTTACGAGAATAAAAATAAGAGAATGGCTCTGGCCACGAGAATCCGCACGGCCAGCAATTGGTTACTGGGTTCGTCCAAAGGCGCAAGGTAAGGTCCCTCGCCTAGAAATTAAAAATCAAACTTATGAAAAATTAAGGCAAAGACATAACAAAGTAAAGCCTTTCAAGTGTCGAGGAGTTTGGCTTCTACCCCAAACCCCCCACCCCCAGGTCAAAAGTAGTGTACAGAGCAAACTGCTGGGATTGCAATGATTTCTATCTACATAGGGAAAACGAAACGCCGATTACGTGACAGAAAAACAAAACATTTTAAAGCCCTAACTACAAATTGTCACGAATCTGCTATTGCTGATTATGTTTTCTTATAACCAACCATAGAAGTAAGTGGGATCATTTTGAAATGCTAGCCCACCCACGGGTAACCCCGGCGTTAAAATTAATTGGCGAGTTTCCTTTGATACATAACAATTATTCCATGAGCCGGCGTTGGATATAAAGTGATGAAATAACCAACGAGCGCGTAGCGCGAGTTGGTTATAATCACTTCATATCCAACAAGGGCGAATGGAATAATTGTTTTAGTAAATTCTCAAACCGGGTTTTGCCGCTGATTTTTATTTCCACAATTTTACAAAGCGAAAAATTTTAAACTTGGCGCACTATTTTCCATATGACGTAAAACCCCGACTATTTAAACAATAGAGTGTTTCTGTCG
>CM042753.1:27377449-27399065 GCA_022496165.2 Catalaphyllia jardinei | reverse complement strand
GAAATTTCTGGGTTTTTTGCTACATTGTAAGCTCCCTGTGGTTTAATATTCAGCAATAACAACAGATTTTGTTTCTGTGGCCACAATAAGTAAAAAAACTGTCGCAGTTTTCACTTCAGCCATCGTATAGCTAGTTCTGAGAGGTGTGTATTTGCATGGCATGTGAATTTCTTTCTTTCATCCAGCAATATTGTTCTCCCCTTGATAATTACATTAGATCCATTGAAACATTGCATTACAGTAGGCTTGATTTGTATTCACATATAAGTTCTTCAACAGCTCTTGAGCAAAATTGCTTATTGATAGTTGGAATAAGATTTTGGCGAGGGACTGGGATATTCTCTGTTTTCTCTGTTTATTTATTGTTAACAACTGCATCGCTAAAATGGAGGTTGGGTGCCTGAAGTATCCAGGGGATACCACTATTGGCAGGCAGCCCCTAGATTGAAATAATGTCCCCATGACTGGCACAACAGCGCAACCCAGCCATGAGCCCAAAGGAAAGGAACAGGCACCCGTCACACTGGCAAAACCATCAGTAGAGAAAAACCTAACAGGCCCAGGGAAGGGCGGGAGGGGAAGAAAATGGCTGACAGAACCCAGCACAAAGGGAAAAACTGAACGCGCCAAAGAATCACATGATCGATGTAGCCCGCCACCGGGCATGCGCGTGCTGAAGACCGCTGACCGCTGACCTAGGCACTCTTGGTTGTTAACTCCGTTAAATTGCATATAACTGCATTTAACAACTGCATCGCTAAAATGGAGGTTGGGTGCCTGAAGTATCCAGGGGCTTCCACTATTGGCAGCCAGCCCCTAGATTGAAATAATGCCCCCATGACTGGCACAACAGCGCAACCCAGCCATGAGCCCCCGCACCAAACCGAAGGGACTTCCGAGCCATGGCTTAAGGCTCGGTGAAAAAAAGTGGCTGGGAGATGCCCGAGCCCCTAACGGCCAAACCCGAAGGCGCTTATACATAGGTGTACGCTACCTCTCTTGATAAGGTACCTGTTATTGAAGTAGCCTCCAGAGACTTTCAAGATTGAATCCACCGAGGTCCTAACGTAGAGCTGATAAGCATCACTGGACCACCTGCCCAAGGTCTTGATAAGATGATCTGGAATGCTGCATTGTGCGGCCGTGGTGGCAGCACCAATGCGAAAGCTGTGGCCTGAAAAATGCCCAGGGATTCCCGCTCTCTGTAACACAGACTAGATGAAGGAAGACAGACGAGAATGAGTTAAAGGCTGACCATGGGTGTCGATGAAAGGGGACCAGACAAGGGCCCTCACCGATGAAAATATGCCAGGATCACCGAAACTGGACAAAGAGGGCCCTGACCACGCCCCAGGTATTTAAAACATCCCTGGCGAAAAGGGTCGGTTTTAGAATTTTTGATGCGCACCCACAGGCTGGAAGGATTAACCTCAGCATCTACTTATAAATCCTGAACAGGTAAATGGATGGAAGGGTCAAAGGCGCAGTTGACTGTTAACTCCCCTGCCCGAAGGAATCCAAAGAAACCTGGGCAGCAGGCAGCCCACAGCATGATGTGCTCTGAGTTGTGGCCATCCAAGGAACGCTGGATAATTCGCATGAGATCGGCGGTCACTGGCTGGCATTGTGGGAGAGATGAAGCTTGATGGCGCTTAATACCCTGGAGAAGACGCTGAAGTTGGAGGCAGTTCACCAAGCGATAGGGGAAACCCTGATCGATGTGCAAGGACCGTATTGCTGAGAGATAAACCTTTATTGAAGAGTGATGTAAACGATCCACTACTTGGAAAGAAAACAAATCACGATCTGTTCGCTGGCAGGCAGTAACGAACCATTTGAACTGACATAGCCGTCTAGCTTACAGAAATCGATGAACTGACGTTGAGCAGAACGATACACCCATTGAGTTGAGGGGGCCAGACCTTTGGAGAGATAAAATTGGCACTTTTGGTCTAGACTACAGCCAGCTGGTCCAACACCATCAAGTTCGAATTACATGATGTACCGGACTGCAAAACCTCGACCACGGCCGCATTGTCCAAACAAAATTCCACCTGCTTTGCAGACCACTGATGTTCCCACAGGGACGCTGCCAGAACCATCAGAAAAAGTTCTGAGGAAGTGACTGCTGAAGAGCCTGGGAGATGGCCTGAGACAGATTCTCCGCTGAGATTGTGACCGAAGAGGGCGACAAGGTAAAGGATGACGAGGAAGTGGAAATTGATGTGGTTGGAGAGGCGGATTCATCACTTGGAGACAATGCAGGACCTTCGCTCGAAATGAACCAAACCTTTGAAGAAAACAGATAGAAAAAACAACAGATGATCGCGAAATCAATGACAACGGTGACTGACCGCTCGCAGAGAAGAAAACACACCGAGGAAACCCGGGAAAAACTGAATGCGCCAAAGAATCACATGATCAATGTAGCCCGCCACTGGGCATGCGTGTGCTAAAGACCGCTGACCTAGGCACCCAGGCGCTCTTGGTTGTTAACTCCTTTAAATTGCATTTAACTGCATTTAAACACACTGGAAAACTGTTTAGCACTTGACTGTTTAGCACTTGTGCTTTAGCTCTTGGCTCAATAAAGACTTCATTTTCCACTTTAAGGTCTTGAATATCTGTGCCCACTTTCCTAGTTTTTTTATGTGTGACCAGAATGCATTTGGGTTTTGTTTCGTGGATTCATCAAGAAAATCGGTTTGGAGAACAATACTCCTAAAGTTTCACCAGGTTTTATAACTTGGTATAAACAGAGGGAATGTGATTCTTTCTTCTTTTCTTTTCTTTTGAAAACATAATAAGAGAAGGGAAAATTGTTATTCTGAGTGCCTTTCAGTTTCAACAGCTCATGCTAGCTGTGTTTCTATTAAATTAAAGAAGTGTACATGTAGCTTTTAGTGCAGTCCTTCTTTGAGGCTGTTGTCTAAACCCTGTTTTTGAAGATGCTGTGAGTAATATATTTGGCAAACAGAGATTGACTATTATACTTGTGTCATTGATAAGCCATATTATATTTTTTGTTTTCCACAAAATTAAGGGAATATATTAATCATTTACCTTGATCCCTAAGTTTATTATTCAATTTCTATCACGTTCTTCCAATTTTTTTGTTAAGTGAGTGAATAAACCATAGAAGCGAGCTTCCTATTGCTTCAATATTTGCCAATTTTGAGAGCAGTGAAGACTGGAATTCAATTTGCAAGTTTTGGAAACCTATACTTTTTACAGAGTCCTGGGGAAAGGGGGGGCACTCCCACAAATTTTTGATAGGGGTGTGCTGCAAAGGTTCTTGAACCCTAACCCTATTTAAGGACTAAGAAAGCGAACACTGATACCTTTTTAAGGCCCAAACCTGCAAAATGACACCCCATTCAAGGCTATTAAACTGCTGTTGCACAATCATTTTGTTAATACTTAAACGGATACATCAAATTTAAGAACAAACATTTATTTAGGGTGGTGTTTTCACACTCCAGTATTATATAATACAATTTAGCTACCCTGTCTAAGGACCACACCGGGAACACAGTAATAAAACTGTTAAAAAAGATACCCTATTTAAGGACTGAGAACCTCAAAAACCATACCCTATTCTGCGGCACATACCTATATAGCCCATATATGGGAGAACCCCCCCCCCCCCATGGTACAGAGTGAATTTAGTGACATAGTCATACAGTGTATATAGTTGGAATAAAACAATATATGACCCTCCATTTCCTTAAAGACATGTGTTGTTTATATTTATCTTTCTGAATTCATGGTTATGAAATGTAAACTTTAATTTAGCATCAATAGTGATCATTTTTGATATTGATAACCCCAAAAAATGTAACTAACAGATACATATTGCTTTCCAGAGGAAATTCATAAATCCCAAGTAGCTGTTATTGCAGATGGCAGGTAAATGTTTCTGTGTTGTCATGGAGGACAACCTTATGATTGTACAATAAATGTTTTCTTTGCATAATATCAATAAGGTGACAAGAAATATGTGATGTAAATAAAGAAAACTGCATCTGTTAGTCTCACAACTGATACATCTTGGCTGGATGTGTTGTCACATCTTTTAAACTAAAGTAGCTCTTTGATTAAGGTGGCTCAAAACAGTTTCCAGCACATTCCAAGACTTTGATTTTGATGTGCCATTATAACCACTCTTTACAAATTGATACTACAATCATGGTGTCATAAAGCCACCCAATCATTGGGGAACACGGCATTATTTGCGTGACACAATAGATTACCACAGCAACACTATGACCTGCTAAAAACACCCTTAATTTCAGCTTTAAGTGCTTATATTTCAAAAACAGCATGGTGAAATTTTTTCTTATTATAGAATTTTGTTAAGTGGGATGAGATGCAACTTTTGGCAAAGTTTAAAAAAAATTGTACATGGGGTTCAGAGCCACCAAAAATTGCATCTCATCCTGCTTAGAAAATTTCTATAATAAGAAAAAAATTCACTGTGCTGTTTTTTGAAATATAAGCGTTCAAAGCTGAAATTAAGGGTGTTGTAGCAGGTCATAGTGTTGCTGTGGTAACCCAATAATACCAACATGTTCACCAATGATTGGGCAGTTTTTTGATACCATGACTGTAGCATCAATTGATAAAGAGTGGTTATAATGACACATTAAAATCTAAGTCTTGGAATGTGCAGGAATCTGTTTTGAGCCACCTGAAACTGGGCATTATTGGTGAAGTAAGCTTATGCCATATGCACATATAATTATGTACTGCTGAACATGTAGTTGTTTCTGCATGGGTAAGTGCAGTTTGAATTAAGTTCAAAGCAAAAAACCAACTATTGATCACTGTTAAAATTTGGAAGTCTCTGTATATTGTACAAAATGCAAGAGATCGGAGCTATACTTCACATGACACTTGTTTGTTCATATTTGCAGTGATGAGAGTCCTTCATCAGTTCTGCCTCCTCCTAAAGGAAAGCAACCCTTTATTGAAGCAGACAAATATTTTTTACCGTTTGAACTTGCTTGTAAATCTAAGTGCCCTCGTATAATTGTCACAGCGCTCGACTGTTTGCAGGTACTGTTAGCTTGGTCAATATCATAGTACAAATTAATAAGCTCTATTTTGTATAACAGTGGAAGTTTTATAACCAATTATGGGATGATGTTTTTGTGATAACCAGAATAATCAAGGTCTTGGTAAGGGTTATTAGCTGAAGCCCAAGGCTGAGGCTGATAACCCTTACCGAGACCTTGATTATTCTGGATATCACAAAAACCAAATCTAATAATTGTTTTATTATACATTGAACAAAAACCCTGGAAGTCATGTTTTTGCTTCTTCACAGGTGACTATCAACACAAAGCAAGCAAACTTGATTACCATTAGAAATTATGCACTGCAGTCATATCATTACCTGTGATCTGCAGATGATGTTGCAAGGGACTCGTTTCAAAAATTCACTGTATGGCTTTTGGCCAATCAGAAAATAGATATTGAGTTCAATGTATAATATAATTAAGTACTGATCAGTTATTATTTGTGTTGTGTCACTGGGAAAGTTCTCAGTTACAGTACTTGTGTGTTTCTCATTTTTCTGGCTCAGTCTATAATCTGAAGAACCAAAACCATATCCTGCTATTATTAAGCTATTTGCAGTGCAATTTCATTCTGGTGCATTGATCTTTTGTTATCTTTTATATACAGTGTACACATGGTGTAATAAAAAGGAAGGGAAACTTGTCCCTGTGTGTCCTGTTCGTTTATGTCTCATCATATCACTTTTTTGATCTTCTTGATCACATTTAGTCTTCATTTCAAGAGAGCTGAAGTGTAAACTCAAATGTATTTTCCTCATCTTTCATTACTAGTTAAATGGTTGTTTTTGTCACTATAATGGGGGCTGTGCACTAAACAGGGTTTTGTTCTTCATAATTTAGATCTGGGAGGCAGCGTGGCCGAGTGGTTAGAGCGGTGGATTTGAAATCCGTAGGTCGCGGGTTCAAATCCCGTTCTGACCGTTTGCTGATGTTGTTCTCGGAAGCCCCGAGTTCAACTTCTCGGTTACGCTTGTAAATAGCCAACTGGTCTGCCTCCCGCCAGTTGGGATTCTTAACCTGGTTATGTTTATTTGAATATTAATTTGTCATTGTCTGTTTGCATTGGTCCTGAAAAGCCCCGACGGGGAGTGGCCAATTACGTATATTCATTCATTATTCATTTCTGTGTGTTTTTCGTCAGAAACTTATTGCTTATGGTCACCTTGCTGGCGACATTCCAGATAGTACTGAACCCACCAAGAAACTACTAGACCGTATAGTGGAGACCATTTGCAGCTGTTTTGTGGGAGTGCAGACTGATGAAGGAGTTCAGCTTCAGATTATAAAGGTATCAGATTGACGTAGTGATTGAAGCCCTAGTTAATTGTACTTGCAAGTGGCTGCAAGTTGAACTTGGGTTGCTAATCAGACTCCCAACTCTCCTCACAAGTACATGCACCAGTTGCCAAAAGAAAAACCATTTCAAGGTTGCAGGCTGAGGCCTGTCATTGGATAATAGGTGATTATAACAACAAAATTAATGGATGTCACTCAACTTGTGCGTTGACTTGAGTTTGGTTACTTACAAGTCCATTTGGCCAGGGCTTAAAATATTTTATTATATAGATATCGATGAAACACCAGGATTTTTCCTGTTCCTAAAGATTGATTTCTTCATTTTGTTCACAGTGAAGATACTATTTTTATCTTTCACATGCTAGGAAATGGATGTCTTCTTGGTTACAGTGTAATTTTTCTTTCAACATCATTATGTCGATGAACACATAATTGATATGTCATGTTTATTGTCTGTAGGCTTTGCTCACTGCTGTCACATCAAACTCCTGTGAAGTTCATGAAGGAACACTCTTGCAGGCTGTACGAACTTGTTACAACATTTACTTGGCCAGCCGTAACCTTACCAACCAAAGAACTGCTCAGGCAACACTCAGCCAGATGATCAGTGTTATTTTTCAAAGGATGGAAGCTCAAGCAGTAAGAGTAATTTTATTTCCTTCTCTCCTGGAATCTAATTTAAAATCATCTGTGGCGAGGATGGGAATTTCAACTTAGGATTAATTATTAGTATTTGTTGGAAGTTTCATGGGTAATATCTCCATGTAGAATTAGCCAAACCTAAAAGCAAAGCTCCTGAGTACAATAAGTTAACTGGGCTTAAGCCTGCAATCCATTAAAAAAACTGGGCAACAGTCATTTAAAATTGTGACCTTGTTGATCTTGTTAAAATCTCTCTGGTTTAGAGTGGTTAAGCCATTTGCCAAAGTTATGCCATTGCTATGCAACAAGTTTGAATTAACTGTATATTTTACAATCTTTAGGCAGCAGAGGAGGAATCAAAAGAAGCAGATTCAGACACCACATCTGTTCAGACAGCTTCTACCCCCACCCCGTCAGAAACAACAGAGCCACAATCACTTGACATAGTTGCTGCTGTGGCATCAAACTCTGATAATCCTGCAACAGACTCTGTGGCAGAAGACCATGAGCCAAAGAGTGCAAACATTGACAACGACAGGACCGAGGAAGAAAGCAATCAAACCGATGAAGTAGATGAGGGTGTTGATCTGCAAGGTAAGAAACACAAAAAACAGAAAGATAAAAGGTTAGGATTTCTTAAATTACTATCTTCTGTTAACTTCTTACAGTAACAAAGAACTTGGTTATTTTATCTACAGCTGATGACCAGCTTGAAGATGGAACAAAGGAATCTTTAGAAGAAAGCAAAGGAGAAACAGAAGCCTCAAGTTCAACTGATGGTGGTAATAGCAGTATAGCAGAATCTACTGATCAGGATGGGGCAGATGTGTCTGAAGCTGATGCAGACACTGCAGGTCAAACTATATCGCAGAATGGTACTTATGACAAGGAGGAAACTGAAAAGGACAACACAAGTGAGGCGACAGCTGACAGCATTCCTGTTGTTGGTGATGAGGATTCTGTTCAGGTAAAGCTTTGAAGTGAAGCAAAGTTTACTGTGGTTTTAGAGTGTTTAGGATTTTTTTAAAAACTTTACTTTATTTTGTAAGTTGCCTATCTCATCCTGTTAGATTTTTATCTAGTGATACAATAACCTCCAACGCCAGTGAAAATTTTACAGGGCTTTTTATGCCCAACGTTTTGGCCTCACGGCCTTCTTCAGGAGCACTGTTACAATGAGGTTTGCGTACAACATTTGAAAGTCTTATACTAGCGGAAATCGCATAGAAAAAAGGCTATTGGCTGTAGCGCGTAAAAGCGTGCATGCTGTTAGGTGATATATACATTAATGTTTTGTGTGTGAAAGACTTTGTAAACTCCAACCACATCTTGGAGAAGCTAAACTTAAGGCTGAAAAAGGTTTGAAATTGTCAAATACATATAGCTACTAGACAAAAGTGTAAAACCTTTTCAGGGTTAGCTCTCCTTAATTTCACTATACTGAACAATGGCTTGACCTGAAAACTCTAGTGTATCCTAACCAAGTAACTATTTGACACTCTCAAAAACTTCAACCTTTTATTTAGCTTGTTGTAGTACATATAGTGTCATGGATCAAATTAGCTGTAGATCTTACATTACGCATCTTGAGTTGGTTACTTAACACTACTGGAACTTAAAAACACTGTTTTCAGGGTTTACATGTATATGGAAGCCAAGAATACAAAGTAGAATGTTCTCCAAAATGTCTGTTTTTAACAAAAATGTCCCTACCAAGTTGTTTTTTGGATCACTGCTTTTTGTTGGCACTTTCATGATACAATATAATATGCATTTTGTTGGCACTTCTGCAATACAAGACGTGCATTGTTTCAACATTACATGGCTTGTGTCAGACCTGCCAACTCTCATGGTTTTGCCGTGAGTCTCACGATTTTTTGTCATATCTCACAGTCTCACAATAAGGCTCCCAGTCTCACCGCTTTTTGGGGAAAATCTTTCTGAAATGAAATAAATTAAGGTGGTTGGAAACAGTTTCCAGTACTTTCCAAGACTTACAGTTTGATGGGTCATTATAACCACTCTTTATCGGTTGTTACCAAAGTCATGGTAACAGAAAACTGTCCAATCATTGGGGAACAAGTTGTTGTTAATTTTGTGGCACAATAGGTTACCATAGCAACAATATGATCCGCTAAAAACACCCTCAATTTTAGCCTTAAGTGCTCTGAATCCCGTTTGCAGAATTTTTTTAAACTTTGCAAAAAGTTGCGTTTTATCATGCTGATTACAATTCAGTAATAAAAAATGGGGGTCACTGAGCTCATTTTTAAGTTATAAGCGCTTAAAGCTAAAATTAAGGGTGTTTTTAGCAGGTCATATTGTTGCTATAGTAACCTATTGTGCCACAAAATTTACAGCAACTTGTTCCCCAATAATTGGGCAGTTTGTTGATACCATGATTTTAGCATCAACCGGTATAGAGTGGTTATAATGACCCATCTTGGAAAGTACTGGAAACTGTTTTCAGCCACCTCAAGGGGCCGTCTATGCATGGATCGTTCTAGCGCTCATTGTTTCAATACAAACCCCTACAAACCATATATTTTTTGAAAGCTGAATAACCATGCTTACAGCTAATTCCCTTTAAAAGGTAAAAAATTTAAATGCACTTAAAAAATTAGGTGGTGTTTGCAAAACTAAGTGTTTTCATTCATTAAGTTCCATGCTCACCAAAAACAAACGGAAGGAAACGATTAATACAGAGTTGTCAGCAGCTAATTAGAATAATTAAGATGGAAAAACTGTTTTCGCTTTATAACTTCCCGTACGAGTAACATTTTTTTCCGGATTTTTTTAAATGAAAGCTATTCCTAAGATTTATTGAATCATATAAAAATCCAAAATTATGCAAAACAGCTAATTTTGGGTTGGCTGATACCTTAAATTGTTGAATAAAAATGGAATATTCAGAGGAATGCTAGTGCCATAAAGTGATATACTAATAAAAAACATTGTACTTAGTACATTTTTGTACTAAGCTGTGATTTTTGTTTGTGTTCAATAACTTATCAGTTTTCTCCGTGTTTGTCTGCCATTTTTAAAGGGGAGTAGGCCCTGGAAATGAGGTTGGTGTCTAGTTCCTTCGATGGAAAAGGGGTTTGATTGGGGAAAAAAGAGAATCTCACTATGTTTTGTAGAATCTCCAGTTTCTTTTTCATGGGTCTCCAGATTTTCCTTTAGTCTCCAGATTTTCCTTTACCAGGGGTTGGCAGGTCTGTTGTGTAATACCAGTGTGGGAGACAAGTGCTGAGATCTATATGTTTCTATTTGTTTATTTTTTTTGTTTGACTGTTTGCTTGTTAGCCTGAAGAACCAAGCAAGCTTGAGCAAATCAACACAGACAATGCTTCAGGTACTGTTAAATGAAATTAAAAAGCTCTAAAACTGGGAATTTTATGCAGGGGTTTCATTCGTTTCCAGCTGCTGGTGAAATTTCTATCTACATGTACTTGGTGATCTCAGCCAGCTACTCTCCTAGCCATTAATCTGTTGATTCTTTAGAAAAAAAGATTATCATACATGTAGCAAAATCAGGTACCTATATGAACTCCAACAATAATGCTGTCCACTTTAAAATGTCACAATTCTCATTAAGAACATACAAACAATAGAACAATGTTTACTATATTTTTACTGCATAAACTGTTGTGAGTAGAGTAATACCTTGTGTGTCATAATTGTATTTATATAACAATTCATGTCGGTAGGAGTAAGGAAATTTTATTGACAGTTTTTGTTTCAAAAAATCATTCCCATTTCCTTTCCACCATTATGATATGAAACATAGCAGAGAAGTTGTTGTCCTAAATAACATTATGTTCTTTGCAAGCCTCAAACATGTCTTTCTTTCCCTTTTCATTAGATGAAAGCATTCTTCCAAATGGTGAAGTAAGTGAAAGTAGTCCAGAAAAGCCAAATATCAATGGACTTCCACAGTATGACCTCCAGGTACCCTCAACACCAACAGAAACATCTTCACCTATGTCCGATGAGCTAGGAGACACTCACAGTGAATCAGGAGCTGAAGCAGAAGGAAGTGCATCATCGACTTCTGTCAACAGTCAAGGAGGAGGAGCAGTCAAGTTTTCTCACATCACGCAGAAAGATGCATTTCTAGTGTTTAGATCCTTGTGTAAACTTTCCATGAAACCACTGTCTGATGCGCCATTGGATCCTAAGTGAGTGACTCTTAACTTAGAAACTGTATGTAGTCTTCTTTCAACTTCATCTCAGACTTCTTTTTTGTAAACCTCTTGTTCCATTTCAGGTCCCATGAGTTAAGATCCAAGATTCTGTCTCTGGAATTGATGCTTTCTTGTCTTCAGAATGCAGGACCAGTATTCTGTACACATGAGATGTTTGTAACAGCCATTAAACAATATCTTTGTGTTGCATTGTCAAAGAATGGTGTTTCCTCTGTTCCTGCTGTCTTTGAATTATCATTGGCTATCTTCCTTACATTGCTGTCATCATTCAAAACTCATCTCAAGATGCAGATAGAGGTAGACCCTTGTGAACTTCTGCTCATTTTGGAAGAAAAATATCATAATTTAATCCCACTGTCCATTTATTCATTCCTTCTTCCATGGGTTCATTTGCTTGTTTGTGTTTTTTACTGTCTGCCTATCAGTCAGTCAAAAGTGCTCTTAAATTGTCTTAGCACTATTATACCTATCTCATCTGTCTGTCTGACTGTCTTTCTGTCCATCTATATGCCTGTCTGTTTGTCTATCTGTTTCTGTCTATCAGTCTGTCAAGAGTACTTTTAAATCTTGTTGGCACTAATATACCATCTTGTCTGTCTGTCTGTCTGTCTGTCTGTCTGTCTGTCTGCATGCACGCCTGTCTGTTTGTCTGTCAAAATCTTTTCAAATCTAGTTAACAATATTAGAACCATCTCTCTGGTAGGTGTTCTTTAAAGAGATCTTTCTGAACATCTTGGAGACCTCGACCAGTTCATTTCAACACAAATGGATGGTGATGCAGGCACTGACGAGAATATGTTCAGGTACAAAATAAAATATTATGATAATGATATGTCCAAAAGCCAGGTGATGGGACAGGTGTAATTCATTTTTATCTGACTTTCAGATGCCCAGTGTGTTGTTGATATTTACCTCAACTATGACTGTGACCTGTCACTGTCCAACATCTTTGAACGACTAACAAGTGACTTGGCCAAGATAGCTCAAGGAAGACAGGCAATAGTGCTAGCTGCAACTCCAGTAAGTTATTGTACTTTACTATCAGATTTGAAAATATTTGTCAAGAAGATGTAATTTACAAGGGCTGCTGGAAGAGTGACTTGACATTTGGAAGATCAAATTTTGAAAAAAAGTAGAGACAACAAACTTTGAAGTTCCTTTAAAGTCCTATTAGTAAACAAACAACGGCAAACAACTTCAGTTTCAAAACACTGACAACTTGGTGGTTATGAGCTTTCATACCAATCGAGTCTTTAGACAGAGAAATTTTACTTGTCATACTGTTCTCCTTTTGAGTTTGCTATAAAAAAGTTAAGATGCTCTTCCGATGCAATATTTTCAGGAATGTCACTTTGAATGAATGCTTCATGAAATTGAAATTTGAAGGCAATTGAAATGATGTGCACAAGTGCTTAGTAGCCAAGCTTTGAAATGTAGAGAGAAACTTCAAATTTGCCATGAAGTTGATAAAAAAAAATATGAAATGGTAGGCCATTTGCCTCACCAGTACTTGTGAATATCTTGGAATCTACTTACACGTGGTGGAAAGATATGCCTCAAAGTTACTGGCTGCAGGTATCACAGCAAACAGCTTTGTGGAGAAATGGAGATTCCCTGTAGGTTGTTGTTCAGTTGTTCAAGGGAAGTCTTAAAAGAACAAGAACAAGAATCGAAAAAGAACACTTCAGATATAAACAGCTATTGTAGGATCCACCACTCATGGAAAAGGCAATGATCCACAACAACGTGCTTTCAATTTGTCATACAGTATTCTGTACACATTCTGTATGTCTATTCACTGTCATCTTAAGATGTTTTGTATGAATATTAATTAGGCCTTAGAGAATTCCAACCTCTGATGTTTCTGTAGATAGGCCACACCCCCAATTTTTTACTTGAATTTTTTGAAAAACATTGCAGCTTATACATAGACTTTACAGTATCCTGCTTAGAGGCTATTTAGTGCTGGTACATTACACTGGCAAGCATAAAAAGAAAAGTGGATTGGAGTGTTTTTGATACCTGTTAAATTTATTAGACATGATAGGGGGATTGCGTGTTCTTAAGGTGGCTTACTACATCACATGTGCACAAATGATGCAAGTGTAGAAGAAACAAAAACAACTTCATCACTTGAAAGGCATTAAATCACTTCGGTATACTTAGCAATAGTTTTAAACTCTGTTCAAACGTGTTTAAGATTAGGGCCAAAAAATATGACAAAAAAAGCTTGATATACAACCATTAAAAGAGCTCTAATTAATTTTACTCTTAATTTCTTGCATGCAATGTGTAGTGTCACATGAGGGCACATTTAAATAAAAGGCATGGGCAATTCAATTCTCGTCCAAGGTTGTAAAAACCAGTCTTAGATTGAGGGTTACTTAAATACGTGCCGTCCAACCCATGATGAAATTTCCACAGTTAATTTGTAGGGGTGATTCTTGTTTAGAGCCAAAATTTTAAAGAAAATCTGTAACACTGATTTTGAGCTTTTTTTGGATTTTAGATTTTCATAGTTTGCAAAAAATCTGCCTTACAGATTTCTATTTTACTTGGCATGAGTGGTAAATCAGAGCCAATTGCTTAGTCCTGAAATTTTGAGGTGGGGTCATATGGGTAGATTTTGGGAGAAATTTGATTTTACCTGCTAGTGCCCAGTCTCTTCTTACATACTTGTTTGTTCATTTTGGCCATTTGTTGACGCTTAAGTGTCACATAGAATAGTAAAAGACTTAAGCAAACAGTAAAAAGAGAAAGGAAAATCATTTTGGAACATCTTTCAAAAGAGTCAGAAGTTAGACTGTTACAATCCATCAAAACTGTAGTAAGTTTAATTTTGTCATTTTTAGGTGCAAGAGAAGAGTATACGTCTTAAAGGTCTGGAGTGTTTAGTGTCCATACTAAAGTGCATGGTAGAGTGGAGCAGAGAACTTTATTTAAACCCTCACTCCCATGTGGCTAGCTCCTCAGGTTGGTTCTCAGATGTTTTGTCATGGTTATTCTTTATTCAAGAATCTGTCCAGTTCACATTTCATCACATTTCTATTTAACCTGCTAATTTCCCAGATACGCCAACACCAGGCATGAAGAGGAAAGGCAGTTTGACTGAAGCAGATGCCGAGGAGACAGGTGATCGTATCAATTTGCCAGAAGATCGTCTCAGTTTTAGTTCAGAGTTCAAGTCATTTGGTGGAAGTCAGGGCTCGTTGAATTCTGCGTCAACAGCTGCATCAACTGTGGCACCAGACAACCCTGAACAGTTTGAGTCCCTGAAACAGATGAAAGGATTGATGGAGCAGGGAATTGAAAAGTAAAGTGCTTCTGCCTTTGTTGTGTTGGTATTAGATGCTACATGTTATGACTGAGTTGATACACTGTATCTTGTGAGTGTAGCCAATGAAACATTTGACAGAAAATTTCAGGTTCACCTTAACAACAATGATAAGACAGCTAAATGTAATGGACTGAGTGAGATCCAGCCATTGTTTGTCATATCCATGATTCCAGTAGCCCAAGGCTTCTGACAGAGTCAAACCTTTGTCACAATCATCGCATCTTTAACAAAATTGTTACTTTGTGTGTGAATTCTATGACACACAAGTTCACCAGGAACATCAGAGGCCCATGAAGCCCATTAGGGGTATTTCAGGAGATACCTGTATTACAGGGTGTGGATCCTTAATGCCAACCTTTGGCACTTCTCAAAAGGTGACCCTTTGTCATGGCCACATACACTACATCTGCATCCTCCCATCAAATGAAACCTCTTCTAAGTGGATGCATATTCTGGCATTGAAGTTATCTTCTCTCTGTAGGTTAGTAAGAAAATTAACATTTAAATCACAACAACAAAAAGATGGAATGTTAATAATTTTTCCATGTATTACTATTTGGGTTTATATGTTTACCCTTTTCCCTTTCCTGTAGTGGACAATATGTTCAGTTCTGTGTCCTTTGCAGAGGCAACATTACTATAATTTATCTTTCCTCATCAGATTTAACAAGAGTCCAAAGAAAGGAATAAAGTACCTTCAAGATAACAGCCTCCTGGGACCTAATCCAGATGACGTTGCTGAGTTTTTACACACCGATGAAAGACTAGATAAAGTATGCTTTTTTAATGAGAATTTTTACCTTCGTGCACACCATGCTGGTAATGGAGTAAAACTTATACCCAGGTTGAAATTCAGTTCTCAAACTCATTAATAATTCATCAAGTTAAAACAAAGAAAATCACAAGCATGAAGGTGGTTTGGATACCCGACGTTAATTAGCATATATTTTGAAGATTTTTCTTCTTCCTTTACTTCTTAGCTTTTGTTTTGGTTGAGGTTCTTCAAGCATTGTATTTTCAACTCTCTTCCCCGTGTTTGGATATCCTGATGAAACACTGTCTCTTGTGTTTGATATATTACTTGATAGTACTGTATCCTTGAGTCAGGTCTCTCAAATTGACACAGCATCTTACGAGTGGTGGAATTTGCATATTTTGTATGAAGGATTACATATACGTAATTACATATACATAATTTGCATATTTTGTGTGAAGGATTGCCATCAAGAGAGATGAAAGCTTTGACATTTCTTCTTGACTGGTAGAAACATTTTCGCATTCCTAACACTTCCAGGGTTTCTAACCTACTCATATATGGATCCTAGAGGCAAATTTCAACTTACTGCAGCTCACTGCCATGCAAAGTTGATGAGTAACTTCAAGAATACATTGATAATTTTTAAACTACATGTATTTTGTTTCAGACACAAGTTGGAGAGCTGATCGGAGACAATGACCTGTATGTTTTGAAGCCTTTACTATCAGTCGCATTGCTTTATTTATCTTGATAATCAGTTTTCTTCTTAGTAGCATTCTCATTTCATCTCTAGGAGAAGTTGAATACTGATTTTTAGCCAGATTCTTTCTCATCTGCTCATGCTAGGCTTTAAGCCAGGATTTGAAAAGTGGATTTCCAAAATTTGCTATAGAGTCAGCTCAAACAATTAATTTATAGGGCAACATGTGAAAAATGAAACAATTTTCATTTGAAAGTGGGCATCCATACACTGTCCATAGGATACCTGGACACCCATCTGGCTTAAAAGCCTGGCTCGTGCACATGTAAACTCACTTGCTTGTTTGGTTGGTCAGTCTCTTGGTCAATTCCTGTGAATAATAATAATAATAATAATAATATAATAACGTTATTTAATTGTCGTATGTATTTAGCACTATAGTGTTAATTTGGGACACTGTAAATATGTAACTAAATATTTCAAATAGAACATAAACTATTAAGAATCCCAACTGGTTGAAGGCTGACCAGTTGGCTATTTACACAATGCAGTCGAGGAGTTGAACTCGGGACTACCAAGAACAAATCCAGATAGCAGTCAGATGGAGGATTTGAACCAGGGACCCCCAGATTTCAAACCCAGCACCCTAAACCTCTCTGCCACGCTGCTTCCCTAAATGTTTTTGTTACTGAGCTGTACTTAAGGCTTGTATGTATATTGTTTGTTCAGGTTCAGCAGAGAAGTGATGTACAGCTATATCGACAAGTTCAACTTTACAGACATGGACTTTGTATCAGCCTTGCGCTTGTTTCTAAACAACTTCCGACTTCCAGGAGAAGCTCAGAAAATTGATCGGCTCATGGAGAAGTTTGCCAGCAGATATCTTGAAACTAATCCCACGTAAGAACCCTTGATTCATGCAAATTTATTATTGTTGTAAGTTTTGCTATCTTTTGCAAGTCTGCTGGGGAGTGAACGGCACATACATGTAATGAAGACAAGAAATGTTACAAGTTGTGGTTGATGATTTTTTCATAAGAGATCAGATGTCTAGGGTTGATATGGCAGTTGTTTGGGTTGTAACTCTCAAGCTTTAATTGCTGGATTTTAACATCGTTGAACTTGCAGTCATCTTTATCCACTGGCCTCCAATTTCTATCCTCTATATAGTGGGCAATGTTCAGTCCAATTCTGTCTAAAATAACGACTACCAGTTAGATGATGTTTCTTTGTAATAAGTTTTATTCTAATGAGCCTGGTGAAATATGTACTGCTAAGTGACAGACCAGTGCAGCATGCAAAGAATGTGTTGTCTGATAGCCTGGTGCTAGTCTATTTTGCTGCCAGGCAAGTGGATTCTGTCCTTCACTTCAATTTCATAGTTACAGCTTGCCTTGAGGGTAAGCCTAAAAAACTGTTTTTCTTTCACATCCTGCAATCGCAATGTAGATTATACCTGTTGTAGATTATAATTATTACTAACACTAAATTTCATTTGTTTAATTCCAGAAACACAGTTTTTGCCAGTGCAGATGCAGCTTATGTTTTAGCATACTCTATTATAATGTTAACAACAGACCTGCATAACTCTCAGGTGAATGATTCTGCATGATTTGTTGTTTCATTTCCACAAAGATTCTCCATGTTGCTCTGCATCTGTTCAGTAACACATGTTCATGTAGATCACAGATGACATCAAAATGTGGAACAAAAACTGTGGCACATGTGCCATTAGTTGTTACTACTATTAGATGTCTTCTGCGATCCATTATTATATGGCTGTGTCTTGCAAGGACACCCTCCCTGTAAGCCTGCGAAGTACTAATTCTATTTTGACCTTTAAATCTTCTCTTAAAACATATCTTTTTAAGTTAGCTTTTAGCTTTTAGTGCTTACTTAGTTATTGTTGTTTTTCATTGTTATTGTTAAGTTTAGTTTATGTATCTTTCTAGTATATTTTAATATTTTAATATTGTAATGCGCTTTTGATCATTGTATGTTAAAAAGCGCAATATAAATTAATAAATTATTAAGGACTGGGAACTACCCAAGTCACAAATTTGATTGGCTGAAATCAATATTGAAAGTGATCTAGGTGTTCCCATCTAGACTGGTTACATTTTGTGGTGAAAAAGTATTCACGATTTTCTTCTATTTTCTTCTCAATTATTTATGGACCAAAAATCCTACTGAGAAAAAAAAGTAAAGAGGACGAGCAAATTTTGGCAGCTTAAAGTTCACCTCATTTCTGTTCACAAGCAAAATGTCAGCTAGTACAAACCATGTGAGAATCTTAACTTTCAGTGTGTATTCAAGACCTTGTCAAGATTCTCCCATACAGACCTCCTGCTCTGTAAATAAGAGCTAATTACTGAACAAGCTCGTGGCAACATGGAATCTACTTCATTCTGTCTTATATAATAAAGAAACAAAACATGTGTCTGTCCTACGATTAATTCAAATCACTGGCCACTCCCCATTGGGGCTTTTCAAGACCAGTGTAAACAAACAATGATAAATAAAATTAATATTCAAATAAACATAACTAAGTTAAGGATCCCAGCTGACAGGGGGCAGACCAGTGGGCTATTTGTAAGAGTAGCCAAGAGGTTGAACTCGGGGCTACTGAGAACAACATCAGCTGGCGGTCAGAACAGGATATTAACCTGGGACCTACAGATTTCAAATCCAGCGCTCTAACCACTTGGTCACACTGCCTCCCCAGATAGATCAACCATAAGAGTCAATCAAAAACATGAGAATAATTTGACTTATTCAGTATTTAGCAATTATTGAATGAGGCTGAGTAGGATATGAAGAATTCTGCAGATCAAGGAGGGTATTATCCACAGAGGCCGAAGTTGAGGTCGATAACACCCTCCGAGATCTGCAGAATTCTTCATATTCTACGAAAGCCGAATTCAATAATTGCTTTATTATTCATTCAAAATATTTCCCCGTTCTCAAAGGAGTTTCGCCATTTCGCTCTTTGTTTTTCCGCTCACCAAACTTACTACAACCTTGTTCCCAGGTTTTTTCTGTCAACGGTTCAATAATCTGCAGCGGGCTGCACTTTTGACGTCATTGGTTCAATATTTGGTCAACAGCAGCTGGTTGTGGTGAATTATGCGTGTGGTTTTAACCAATCAGAAACAAGGAAATATTTTGAATGAATAATAATAAGTGTTATTGAATTCTTTCACTTCACAAAAGGAATTTATATTGTCCCTAATTAGCACACAAATACAAGATACGGGTTTTATGTTCTGCAGGTAAAAAGGAAAATAACCAAAGAACAGTACATCACAATGAACAAAGGAATCAATGACAGCAAAGATTTGCCACAAGAGTATCTGGAGTCTATTTATGATGAGATATCACAGAATGAAATAAAGATGAGAAATGCACCCAAAACAGCTAACAGATACAGTACTATTTGTAAGTAACTTCCAAGAATTATTCTTTCCCTCTGTCTGAACAAAATAAGTAGATGTACCCAAGAGAAAACCGTCTTGTGGCAAAACTGGAAAGTGGTTAACGAGAAGAACACGACACACATCCTACCCACTTAAAATCACTTCAAACAGAGAAAAACAGGAGACACATCCAACCCACTTAAAATTACTTCAAACAGACTCACCTGTCAACTCTAAGAAGGACTCACCTATCAACTCTAAGAATGAAAGAACTTTTTTCAAATTCCACTTGCGATGGTCACGATTGTGCCATACTCGCACAGAGAAAGGATGTTAGGTGGTGATTCACATGAAAACAGAGAACTTGTGGGCTATTTTAATGTTTGTTAGGAATGAATTGTCATGAAGACTGATGAGACCCGAAGAATGAAAGGAATTTCCAACTTCTGCAGTTTACAGTTGTTATATGTTGAGTTGAAGTGATTTTATAAAGTGCGTCAGTTCTTGATTAAAAGATGTGATGTCTTGTTCTTGTTGTTATTCCAACACATTCCTGGCATCGGCAATTCAAATTTCCCATTGGAACATGGTGGCTATTGCAGAATTATGTTCCCTTAATTAAGAAAATTCATTGATGTTGCTTGTCTTACTGGTGCACCTTTCTTTCTCATTTAGACCTTCAGAATGAAAAACAAAGAAGACTTCTGTACTACCAAGAAATGGAACAAATGGCTCAAACAGCGAAGACCTTGATCGAAGGAGTGAGTCAGATTCAAACCACATTCACATCTGCTACTCACGTGGAGCACATCAGACCAATGTTCAAGGTACAGGAAGTCTTAAGTTCAAAAGAGCGATCATCCTTACGTATTTTGATACGCTACATTTGATTTGAGGTCTAAGAATTTAATAGCACACTTACAATAGCTCGAGCGGTGGAGGTCTGAGCCCTGGCCGAGGACATTGTGTTGCCTTCTTGGGCAAAATGTCACGTTATTCTCAGAGTGCCTCTCTCCACCGAGGTGCATAAATGGGTACCGGTGAAATTAGTTATGGAGGTTATCCTGCAGTCGACTTGCATCCTATCCAGGGGGGAGTAGAAATACTCCTAGTCACTTCATGCTACAGAAACCGAGATACGCTCCACCTTGATGGGCCTTTTTGTTTTTATGTAGACTTCACCTGACAATAACCATACCTCTGTAAAAACTAGCTGTTTGTTATATTTTCCTTTCCAGGTCACATGGAGTCCATTTCTGGCAGCGTTCAGTGTGAACTTACAGCACTGTGATGATCAGCAAGTGGCCTCACTGTGTTTGGATGGCATACGATGTGCAATCAGAATCGGATGCATATTTGGAATGCAGGTATAGACAGTTGTGTGCATTCGGCAGCGAGGGTTCGCAAATAATACACAGGCTGGGACATGATTGGGGTATCTTGTGAAACAATTGGTGCGGCTCATGGTTCCTGAAAGTTTCTCTGACAAGACTTAGAGGGAGCCTGGCCGAGTGTAAAGGGCGCAAGACTTGAAGTCTGAAGGTTGGAGGTTTAAGTTCCGCTCTAACCAAATTCAAATTCCTCCGGTTTGAAGACGGGACAGGACTTTCTCAGTTGACCCTAGTTTAACTTCTTGGTCATGCTTGTGAAGAGCGAACGGGTCTACCTCGACCTGCCTCTCGCTAGTTGGGATTTTATAAGAGCTGATATAATTCTTTCTTTCAGGTTAGTAGCTTGGTGTAGCTATGGGCATTGAGCACTATGATCCGCAACACTTTAGCATTTTTCTTTTTGAAGACACGTACTCTGTAGTAACATTTTTAGTGCTTTGTTTCATGGCTTAGAGCACACTTTCATCTTTTCTTACAGCTTGAACGTGACAGCTTTGTCCAGGCTCTTTCTCGGTTCACGCTCCTGACAGCAACAGCAGGATTACATGAAATAAAGACAAAGAACATTGACACAATCAAGACACTTATAACTGTAGCACAAACCGATGGCAACTATCTCGGCCGGGCGTGGCATGAGGTATTGAACATACAGATACTATTATAGTGATGTTGCCTTTTGGCTAGACTAGTTTTGCTGTGTAGAGAAATGAAGATTTCTATACAGATTGGTTAAAAACATATTATTGTATTGTATTGTATTGTATTGTATTGTATTGTATTGTATTGTA
>CM042753.1:27360520-27377439 GCA_022496165.2 Catalaphyllia jardinei | reverse complement strand
TGTATTGTATTGTATTGTATTGTATTGTATTGTATTGTATTGTATTGATAAATTTTCGACACAAAATTATGTTAATTTAAAATTTTCAACACAAAATTATATTAATTTAAAAAGATCAGCCTCGGGTATATTCTTAAACTGAAATATTCTGAAATTTTGCAGTTTTTCAGCATCGATATTCTTATAGAACGTATTCTCATAAAAAAGAGTGTACTTTAACTTTGAAAATAAACAGTGTTTCAAGAGTACGAGTTTTTGTGTAGATTAGGGTGGTTCCCCGACAGAACTCAAGGTCGTTAGTAACAGTACCTCATGCCGTTGATTTCACAAGTTACAACATTTCACCTCTGTAAATTTACTTGCCTCTTATTCGTATGGAAGCCTCGCTCTTATATACTTACATTTAAAAGTTCTAGAATATTCTGTAAAAGACTAACAGTAGTAAAACTACAAGATAGTAAACTGTATTCAGTGGCGTCAGGAGCCATAATCAGGGCCGGAGACCGTAAGTACGCGAAATTTCTAGAATTGGGGTTGGCTCCATGATATGGGACAATTTTTCTATTTTTAGAACAAATTGCGCCATCGCCTGCGGCACACGCGCGTACATTGCTGCGAGGATTTTGGCGGATGTCGCGCAGGGGAAATGGCGTCCGAAATTCCCAAAATCGTTTGTGCTTTTGGCCTACAACTCAACGCCTTTATGGCTGTTGGAATTTTGCTTAAGTATTTTCGTGGTAAGTTGCTCCAGTTTGGGTGAAGACAGGGCCGAATTTAGGTATGTCCCGCTTTATATCGCTGACCAAGTTGAGTTCCGCTGCTCCTTTCTTATCTAAATTTCACATTATAAAGAAGATTAATTAACAGCTTTTCCATAATACAGAAAAAAAACTAGCTGGATATGTTTGGATATAGCAGCGTTTAGGCACAATAAGTGAGAATAGGTTTTTTTGTCTGTAGATGCTGCTTAGTTTTGTTTGTGTAAAAATCCTAAATCCATGATGTTAGTAGCCTTTTGGCCAACGTTGATGAAAATTGTTTTAGCATCTCAGCACAAAAGACAACGCAACAAATTTTTGTCACGATTTCTTGCCAATTAATTTGAAAATACCGACTCGGACTTAAAACATGTTGAAAGTGCACGCGCTGCCCTATGCAAATGAGCTACTCGTACGCGTCAGACTTGCCTTTCAAAACTTTTGCAAACTCGCCAAACGAGCAGACACAACAAGAAACTATCAAAAACAGGTTTTGGTTATGTTAAAGCATTGTTTGGCAAACTCACAAATTAACTCGATACCAGAGTAAACAGTTTTCTTACACAACTTTTCTCTACAGAACAAACACAAAAGTTTACGCGTATAGCTAGCCGGTGAGCGAATTTTATTCATTCACAGCGCGAAATTAAAAAAATTCTTGAACCTGAAAAGCACACCTTTTCCTTTCAATCAGAGCATAAAACTACATTAAAGAGCCCTGGTTCTTTTTCTCTGTCTTATTCCCTGCCATCGCTGTGAAAAATCGGCAGGAGAATCTCGCAACTGTCATCATTTCATCACGGAACGTGACAACATCCATGCGAGAGCCGAAGACATGTGCGTGGATTAGCGCGGATATATGTCAGGATGGTGCAATTTGTTCTAAAAATAGAAAAATTGTCCCATATCATGGGTCCGCGCGGATCCCAATACTTACGGTCTCCGTCCCTGATTATGGCTCCTGGTGGCGTATGTTTCTAAAACGTAGAAATTATATGCACTTACATTAAACGTACATGTACCACAGTTTCTTACATGTCACAGTGTAGTGACTGCCAGTTGTACATAACTTCCGCGGAGAGTTCTGGAAGGTTAGACAATTTTCGTAAAATAAGATTGAGACTGAAGATTTAAAGAACATAGCTGAGGATTCCACAAGAAAACTGCCTTGAGTGAAGCCATAAGATAAGACTTTAACCTTGATTTTATTACGAGATTGATCGTTGATCTGACATTTAGTGAATGCTATTTCTGTGCAGATACTCAAGTGTATATCTCAGCTAGAGCTAGCTCAGCTTATTGGGACAGGAGTCAAGAGTATGGGTCATGCAGGAGGGGTGGGGCAAGGCATTTCCAGCCCAGTATCCATGGGTACCACTGGTCTAGTACCCTCCCATGGTAAGTGTAACCGTCACAGTATACTGATCAACTAACAGCGTGTTTGACAGAAGTTTGTTAGTTTCTCAGTTAGTTGAAATGCAAGTGATGAATGAACTGTATAAACAGTGAGCTACTTTGACATCTCTACGTTCAAGAGAAGAAGACATACATATAATTTTGTGTCAGGAGTTAGCCAAAACCTTTCTTAGGGTGTATCAGAAAGGGCAAGTGTAGGCTTTATTACCAGCCGCTGTTCAGGAAAGGAGCCTGCGCTCCTCCTCCGAAGGAGAGAAACGAAGACTGGACTCGAGGGATCGGCGGAAATCGAGTCTTGGGGAAGTGAAGTTCTTTTGACCAAACACATAATTTTATTTTAGATTAAGAATCACTTTTGGGAGACGTTTTAAAGTTTTCGCGTTTGTAATTCCTCTGTTTCATTCCAATTTGTATCGTTTTTTCCTCAGATCCCAAGAAAATAGCTTATATTCAAGAAACAGTTGGTGAAACAAGTTCTCAGAGTGTTGTGGTGGCTGTGGACAGGTGAATGCACAGAGATCTTTAAACCAAAATAATTTTCTGAAGCAATTTTTTTTAATTTGTCTCTTTTCTTCTGACTGTTTTTCAGAATATTTACGGGATCCACTAAACTGGACGGAGATGCAATTGGTAAGTAATGGGGACCCACATTTATTCATAGACTGTAACGGTTACTAATCGAATTAAATCACAGTTCGAATTACGCATCTCACATGACAGTCACGCAACGCGTTTTAAAGACACGTGGTTACTTGTGGGCAAAACTTGTTTTTTAGAATCTCAAGAGACTGTGAAGCGTAACATCTTTCTTTTTGGTGTTTGTGTTTTATGGAATATGCAAATCTCTCCTAAGATATCACTTAAAGCAAATCCAAAGTAATCACAAAATATTGTTTTTTGTGGCCGGTGCGCTTGGCTACACGTAGCTAGTTCGCAGGAATGCCACTTAAACTAAAAGAAACAAATATACCAGCTAAACGTATTTTCACTTCTGATTGGATGAAAAAGTGCTGCGAGTTTTATTAAGCCAATCGTGTAAGTAGGCTCGATTACCAGCCGCTGCACGGGAAAGGAGCCCGCGCTCCTCCCCCGAAAGGAGGGGAGGGTAGACCAGACACGAGAGAGCGGCGGAAATCGAGCCTATCGTGTAAGGTAGTAACGCAAAACCAATTACTTTCTGACACTCAAGTGAAGCTACTCCATATGCAGTAATTGATTAACTAAATTTCTCTTACATGTGTTTGTGTTTGTTCTCAACAGTGGACTTTGTTCAAGCTCTAGGAGCGATCTCATCAGATGAGCTCGCAAACCCTACACACCCTCGAATGTTCAGTTTACAGAAAATAGTCGAAATTTCTTATTACAACATGAATCGTATCAGGCTGGAGTGGTCCAGAATATGGGCTGTGCTAGGAGACCACTTTAACAAGGTACAATCTTTTTCAACTTTTGGTTTGACCATTTGCTTTGGACAGGATTCTTAGTTTTATTATGTTTTATTTTGGTGGAACGCCACGAGGTGACATGAACTGTAGATGACGTGGTTTTATATAACCTGCGTGAATTTGATAGAGTCGATTGTTAATGTTGTTTTTGATGATTGCGCTGACGAAAAGGATGAAATATTTCACCGGCTCGAGACTCCAGTCCTGGGCTCCAGTTCGGTGCATCATGGGTAGGTAGCACGTGACGGTCATCTGGGTCTCTGAATCAACGCTGTTCAGAGTTCGGTTTAATTTTTCTTTGAGTTTTTCAAGCACTTTTACTGCTTAATCTGCAGTTTTAACTTTCCGGAGACAAAAATAGAATATATTCATAAAATGGCAATGCCTTTCAAAGTCATTTCATCGAGTTTAAACAAACTGAGATCCTGACCGTGATTGTTTGATCGTAAATAGCACAGATTCCAGTTCCTTAAATGTGTCAAAGGAGCTGCGTCACGAGTTAAACGGTTTGAAAAATTTAGCTCAAATTTTTCAGTTTCGTTGTTGGTAATCCGTGTGTAATCCGTGTTGTTCCCTTATGGTTTATTGTTATCTCTTAAGTGTTTTCCTATCTTTGTAAAGCATTATTTTCAGGTTTCCTTCAATTTAAAGGTAATTTTGTCGATGGTCAAAATAACTCAAAATATCTTGACTGTGCCCCTTTAAACTCTGTCTTTCATGTTTTATATATTACTTGATACGCAGAGCTTATTTACTGTTTACTCTTAAAAAATCCATGGCGTCGTCAGAGGAGGACTGTTAGGGTTTAGGGGCTGAGCGGAGGGGCGATCCGATTTTACAGCTTTTAACTTTCATATTATTCCATTTTAGTGTGGTTGTAATCCCAACGAAGATGTGGCGTTTTTCTGTGTGGATTCTTTGCGTCAACTGGCTATGAAGTTCTTGGAGAAAGGCGAGCTACCTAACTTCCGCTTCCAGAAGGATTTCCTCCGACCCTTTGAATATATAGTCAAGAAAAATAGGTAAGTTGCCTTAAATCGGATATCTGAATCCATTCCTTCGGATTTCCTAAAATATTTTCTGATCATAAATTGTTTTCTTTTCAAGTCTCACTCTGATTAAAAGTGTTTTCATCAATCACAGGTCCGCTACTATTCGTGACATGGTAGTCCGCTGTGTAGCACAAATGGTACATTCGCAGGCTCATAACATCAAGTCCGGCTGGAAAAATGTGTTCTCAGTGTTCCATTTGGCTGCTTCCGATGAGGACGAAGGGATAGTGGAACTCGCCTTTCAAACTACTGGTATACTCTTGTAATGTGATGAAATGCTATTCGTTGAAACAGAGAATACAGCTAAAAGCAGCTTTCATATCAGTGTCTCCTTTTTTGTGGAGTTGTGCTCTTCAAAAACAGTCTATTAAAAACACCCTTAAACCCATCGACAGTACCCAAATGGTCAATTTAGAGAGACCAACATTGGTTTGGCGGGATGCGGGATGCGGGATGGGAGAAAACATTGATACAGGATGGCAGAACTTTTATGAATGGTCGGATGCGGAATAAAAATTGTTTCACCAGGAGCGGGATTTGCGCATTTTGGAAGGCAGGATGCGGGATGAAAATCAGAAAGTCACAGCTGATTACGAACGTTACGCAAAAAACTGCCACTGTAACGTGACGGGGATAGAGGCGGATAGTGAGATTGAGCCAAATGTAGGGGCGAGTTGCGGGATTGATGAAAGCCTTTGTAGGATCCTCAATTAATACATGTCCCGTTCCTTTCAGCTACCATATTCGAGAAATACTTTTCCGCTACGATTGATTCATTCCAAGACGCTGTCAAGTGCTTATCAGAGTTTGCATGCAATGCGTCATTTCCAGACACCAGCATGGAGGCCATAAGACTCATCAGGAACTGCGCTAAACATGTCTACGAGAACCCTGAGGTAAGAACCCTCAACTTCTTGCAGGGCTTTGAAAATCACGCGATGCACAGGTACATCAGTACATTAGTACATTAGTCACGCTCAGAGCATGCCACCATCGCAACTCACAGCCACGTGTCCCTTGTAAGCAGTTTTAGTTATCATTATAATCGAGGACAGTTCTTAAGAAAGTCTCTCGGTCTGTCTGCCAGCTCTTGATGTTGTGCAAAACAGATAACCGTACTACGCATTGTCGAATGTTTATTTACGTTTGTGTTTTGATTCGTGCAAGGTGTCACAAAATACAACACAACAACTTGCAAGAAGCAAATTCAGAGTTTCACGTCAACCGGTGTTATCGACGGGAAGCTTTATGTTTTGTTCCTACTAACATCACTTAAACTTTTAAAGAAACTGTTAGAAAAACAAGTTAGAATGTCTCAAAGATAAGATAAGCGGTTTGTAACGAATAACGTCTATTCGCATTCCATGCGAATCGACGAATCTCCAGCATGGAGTGAGACCCCAAAATATTGGGGGGCTGAGACTGTGCAGTACAGGCTAAAAATCATTTTTAAGCCTAACAAAATACAGCCTGGACTGTAGGATTTTTAACGCTAAGGTGTGGTAGGTAACACACACGTACTTTTGTTGCAGATGTTCAAGGAGCATAGCAGTGAGGATGGTGGAGTTCCAGAGGCCGACAAGGTCTGGGTCAAAGGCTGGTTCCCAGTTCTCTTTGAGTTGTCATGCATTATTAACAGGTGTAAGCTGGATGTTAGAACAAGGTATGTTGAACTTTGACCCTACCAAATATGTCTTGGTTTTCGATTTTTGGAAGTCTTGTTCACGATAGTTAGTTCCAGATACATGTCTGATGTGAGTCAAGTAGCACAATAATCCAATCGGCTTGTATCTTTACTTTTTTTTCACAGAGGATTAACTGTAATGTTTGAAATCATGAAGAGTTATGGACACACTTTTCAGCAGCACTGGTGGAGAGACGTGTTCAGAGTAGTGTTTAGGATTTTTGACAACATGAAATTACCAGACCAACAAGTCGACTGGTCAGAGGTAAACAATAAACACTTAATGACTGGCCCCAAGTGAAATAGATTACACCCTCAGTGCAGGGGAACATTGAGGGCTGGGGGAAAACAAAAATCACTGTTTCCCGCGAGGCTAGTCATGAAATGTTTTGTTATGCCTCCCTTATCGGAAAATATAGAACCAACTGCATAAAAAGTATTTGCTTGACGCCAGCTGGCACACAAATTTGGTTACACGACCTTATCAGGTCCAAGTCGAATGTTCAGGTCGTTGTTTCTGTAGGGAGCTGGTGAGGTTTGTTCGCCCTCTCGATTTAGTGAGTTTTGGCCCCTGGCTTGTGACATGTTCTCATCCAATCGAAAAACGCAGTTGAACTGGGATGTATGACACAACAAGTTTTGGTTATTGGACTACATTTTCAAGCGTTATTACTAAAATTACTGGTGTTGCAGACTGTAGATTAGGGGTAAAGGCAGACTATGTAAAGACTATAGCCTTTTTAATGAATAGTGTCACCAATTCCATCATTGAGAGCTAACCGCAAACAGGCTAACCGGCGCATTATTTAGGCCAACCTGAGTGATATTCAGGCTAACTGGTGTGTAGAATTGCACTGAGATTAACACGCTGCTCAATATGACATTTTGCATTTATCTGGTCAGGGAAGTTTCCTTTTTATCAGGGAAATTCAGGGAATTTTAAAACCTGATGTCTGTGGAAATTAACCATTATTGAGTTTAGTTAGCCTATGAACATGCTCCGGCTGGAAAGATCTGACTGCGGTTGGAAAGGCCGAGAAGGAACTGGGTGAGAGTGAAGTGGCCGCAGGGGAATGGTGTAAGGGGCAGGGACGTTTTTCTTTCCCTTCTTCTCTCTTCTATACTCTTTCTTCTCCCTTTCTCTCCGCCACCTTGTAGAAGTCAGAGTGGATGACGACAACGTGTAATCACGCGCTGTACGCGGTGGTTGATGTGTTCACACAATACTTTGAAGTGTTGTCTGATGTCCTGTTAGAGGACATGTTCTCTCATTTGTTGTGGTGTGTTCAGCAAGGTATGTGTCCTCTGCTTGTTCATTAAATTTTGCAGTCATTTTCAATATACTGTGTGGTAGTGGTAATCAAATTTGCACAGCTAGCTGCTGTGATCAAAAATCTTAATACAATTGAGGTGTAACAACATAGTATAAACTGTTGACGACTCCGCGTAAGGTAGCGTTGGACTGGCTTGTATCTGATTGGCTGAGAGCACTGCAGCTTTGTTGTGATTGGTTAAATGGCATCACGTGAGTTTTGTGAACCATAAAATAGGCCATTTCCTAGTTGCCTTGTGCCTCTGTTTCAAAACGAGCCTTAATGCAAAATCTTTCATATGAAAATGTGTTGGATGTATGTAAAAATGAACCTCTACGCGGAACACACTTTCTTATGAATGATTTCGCACGAAGACTTGTTTTGACACAGGGCAATGACCTGTTAAACTCATAAGAAGTCTTTTGAAAAGTATCCTTTGCGCAGTGTCACCTCGGAGTCCAACGTTTTTATCTTCCATCTCATTTCGTTCCGCAGATAACGAGCAGCTCGCGAGGTCTGGTACCAACTGCCTGGAGAACCTGGTAGTTTCTAATGGTTCTCAGTTCTCTTCCGATATGTGGCAAAGGGCCTGTCGTTGCATCAGGGACATATTCACGTCGACCGTGCCCAGTGAGCTTCTGACATGGCGACCGGAAGTACATACTATGGGTTTACCCACCCCAGAATCTACACCCACTCACAGCCCTACTTTAACTCCTGCGCGGGGACACTCGTTTGACAATGTAAGTTGAGGCTCGCCCAGCATGCGTGCAGAACGTTACCTTTTGGGAAAGCTTATAACAAGAGTTTTTCCTAGCTCAGACAGAGGTGCCATTCGCTAGCATAGAGGAGGATAGCGTCAAATAATGCTGCTAAACCGATGGGCTTGTGTTGGTTGAAATGTATTTAGCATGTAGTAGTTAGAAATTATGATTTACCCATTTACTTTAAACCGCCTGCCCTCTTTCTCTGGCACTGGTTTCTTTCCAGAGATCGCTACGAATGAAGAACTAAAACGCATGCCGTTAAATCCCAATTTGTCGAATCCTCGATTTTTCGAACCTCCAGCCTGATAACTCGAACACCATTGGTCGTTTTCCTCTCACTAGATCCATGTAATTGTACTCCCAATTTCTCAAACTACCCGATTTTTAAACCAATTTTGGTTCACTTTGGAAGATTCAACGGTGCTTCACATAAACAGAGCCTTACTAATGAACGGATGCAAACATGAAACATACGCGCAAATAATGCAGTGCATTCCATTAAATTTCTCACAGTAACGAGTACCAGGCAATTATTGTGACAGGATATTTCTCAGCGCTCACTTTTTTCCTGAAGTTTTTGGACGCTAGAAACGGCCGATAGTGTTGTAATTATTCTCTTTTTTGATTCGTTGGCAGAAATCTGTTGACATGGAAGTGAGGCCGGAACATGACATCGTTCCTCGTCTGGAGGGAGGTTTGTTCATAACTGGCACTTGTCCTATCACTGTACGGCCTTGGCCACGCTCATGCAACAAAGTCCGTTTAACTTTGTTGCTCAGGCAACAAAGTCCGGTTGTTACCAAGCCTGAGGTCAGTTGGCCAAGTTCTTTTTGTCATGTTTATGGGAAATGCAAAAACAAAAAACGAACGAAGGCCAATATCCAGCCATCTTGACTGAACAAGCTTCGTCGATAAAGAACAATTTTTTTCTTGTGGGACATAACGCGTTATCTCGAGCGGGCAAGATATCGCGCTTGTGTAGCCACAGAGTAGCATTTGGTTCATGTTTTCCGCTCAGTGAGTGAGCCAAACATATTGCAGTGTGACTTGTTTATCGCCAGACTGGTTGAGCTGACCCGTTCCGGAAAAGCCGTCTAGCCCAGCAAATGTCAACAATTCATTTAGCACGCAGAAACTTAACAACTTTTGACAAAGTATTTCTAAAGAAAGGTGAACTAAACGGACTTTGATGACGGCACTTTCGCCTTGCTATCCAGTGGTTGCATACATTTGCTAAAATTTCAGATTGGTTTAGTATCAGCGGGCTTTAATGACTGACTCAATGTTTAGTGCTTTGCCCTGGATCAAAAAGTTACTCGAAAACCCCATCCTTTCTGCAGGCAGCAAAAATAGAGACAGACTAAAAAGTCTATTTAACTTGAGTGTTTCTTTCATCTGTAGACGGAGATGAATGGGGAATAGATACAATGAGAGAGGAAAAACACGCCGACACCGCTGAGGATGCACTGCAGGTTCAGGAGTCAGAAAGTACCAGTAAAAACACACTTTCTGTGGTTCAAGTGGAATCCACAGAAGGCTTGCCCCACCACTGTAAGTACTGTTGACTTGCGCAGCCCACCACATTGAGTATTGTGAACTTACACACATGACCACTGTGGGGGTACTGTTAGGTAGAGCACCCTTCAACAGTCAGTACTGCTGACTTGCGCACCCCACCAGAGTGAGGGCTACTAACTTGCAGACGCCCCCCCCCCCCTTGTGGATACTGTTTGCATACGCACCCGACCACAGTGAGTAGTGTCACCTTGTACACCCAACTACTGTCAGTACTTTCAACCTGTGCGCCCTTCCATCGAGAGTATTGTCAGCTTGTGCTTGAGAGACTATGGCAACCGTTTTGTGCTTGGTCAAGCAACGCTCGTCATCTTTAACTTCCAAGTAAGGTTACATCTGCATACCAGCCAAGTGGCCCATCAGACCGGAGCTTATCCCGACTTCTGTAGCATAAAGCGACTAGGAGTATTTCTACTCTCCCCTGTTGGGATGCCGGTCCATCGCAGGGTTACCCCCCAGCATTAAATTCGCCGGTACCCATTTATACACCTGGGTGGAGAGAGGCACTGTGAGAGTAAAGTGTCTTGCCCAATAACACAACACAATGTCCCCGGCCAGGGCTCGAACCCGGACTGCTCGATCTGAAGACGGGCGCACTGACCGTGAGGCCACCGCGCAAGTAAAGAGCGTTCTATTCATTTGAGTTGCGGGTGATTATATCTATCTCACGTTAATGTTTCAGATGATACTCCAGAGGAACTGTTCACCTCTCTGTTGATTCGCTGCGTTGTCCAACTCGAGCTCATCCAGACTATTGACAATATTGTGTTCTTTCCGGCTACAAGTCGACGAGAAGACGCCGAGAATCTGGCTTTAGCTCAGGTATGAAAAGTGATCTGTTTCGGGACAAGCGCTTAATTATATTTTCTTATTGATAATGTGCTACATCTGTGAATGATGACAGCATTCATTGTTATGCCTCAAACTAGCATGCGAAGGAGTAACAAACTTTGACGAGTCTATTTTGTGACCCAGCAAATCCTCTGCAGTGTGCTGTGTTCACTGTTTACTCGAGAAAGGCAGGTTCAATTTCAGAGCTGGGTTAGTCTTTTCAACTTTCGAAGTCAAACAAAATCCAAAGCAAATAGTTACTCACCATACTCCATGAACAGTTGGGTAAATAACTTTATTATATCTTTAAGTTACTACGCGTGCTGTGATTGGCCAATTAAGCGGCCCGTACTCTACTGTACATCTCGCTAGAACTTTAGGTTTTTTTGTGTCCAAATGTCTCTTAATTTATCACCAAGTTTTCTGTACGAGCCAATCCTCGTTCTCCCGATTCGATTTATGTCCCGTGGGGTGTCATGTCGCGCTGGGTGCTCCGCGCGCGACGTCGTTGGGCCATAAATCGAATGGCAGAAAACTTGGTGCGTAACTTACAGTACGGTCCTCGGATTTGTGAGTAATTTGTATGAATTTTACTGATGTCGTCTGCTTTCGTTGCAGTCTGGGGATAAGTCGGGCCGTGGCCGCCTGGATAGTTCACTGAGTGAGTCAGCTGTAGGTGCAGGGATGTATTCATTTCTCAGCTCGTCACAGCTTCTCCTCTTCGTTGGTTGTTTAGAGGAATCCCATCAGTTCGCCAAGTCATTTAATGCTAATAACGAGCAGAGAACGTTTCTTATGAAAGCGGGTGAGTTGGCGATACATGTACGTTATTTCCAAGTTATTTTTTGCCTCTGTTTCAAAACGAGTCCACACAAAACCTTTGGTATGAAAATCAGTTTGATTTGCACGAAAATGAACCTGTCGGTGAAACAGTTTCATAAGAATGGTTTCTTTCAAAGACTCGTTTTGACACAGAGGCAAAGGCAACTCGGAAATTGCCAATCAGTGGGTGCGTTCCTTCTTTTGCGCCTTTCTAGTGGTAGTATCAGACTAGACATTCTTCTGCTGGTCCCCATTCTTTTGTCTCAACAAGCGTTGAGAGAATTTGAGGGAATCTAAACTAATTTTATTTCTCGGAATTTAGTAGCAAGGGGATACTATAAGCCTGCTAGTTTCTCATAATCCTCCTGGTATCTATAGGCCTCCTGGTTTCTTGTAGGTTCCCTCGCCATATATAGTATCGTAACTTAAATCATTCAATGTAAATTTATTGTTAAGTGGCAAAATGTAATAAAAATGTAATAAGGGGATGATATTTCTCTCCATATTATTGACCGTTGTGTGTTTTCCCCAGGTTTTAAGGGCAAATCCAAACCAAACCTATTGAAGCAAGAGACTTCAAGCTTGGCTTGCATGTTGAGGATTCTGTTCAAAATGTACGGCGACGAAGAAAGAAAAGATTCATGGCCAGAAGTTGAACAACGATCAGTCAGGTGAGGAAGAGATTAAGCAGTGGGAACCGAGTTAGTCTGTTCCAGGCTCTCTCGATCAGTGGGCTGGCGACAAACGGGATCTGGGATCGCTGGCCGACCTCCCGCCATTTCGATCGCTCCCACTGACCGAGAGCTTAGAACAGAAGAGAGCCAAAGAAGTGCTGATGTTGGCAATTAGTATGTTGATTGTCGTGGCATTCCAATCTCTGGCAACGTGGCGGAGTGACCTTTCTTTAATCTTGACTTGAATACCGAGTTACGTACGTTTTACAATATTGTAACTTGAAATTGCGTTTTTCTTATTTTACTTTCATTTTCTAATTTTCCTTTCAATTCCTTTTTCTATCATATCCTAGCTGACTGGGTGAAGTATTGTGTTGCCCAATCGTGTTTACACTTGATTAAATAGCACATCTCCAAGCTGACTGTTTTTATAATTTTTTTCCCTGTTAGAATATGTAAAGACGCACTGTGTTATTTTCTATCGCTGGAGTCTTCCACTCACCGGGACGCCTGGACATCGCTTTTATTGCTGCTCTTGAACAGACTTTTGAAGCTTGAAGACGATCGGGTAAGATATGTTCACATTCAGTAACGAGAAGAAAACTGGAGCGAGTCTTATCTCACGAGTCTCATCCCGGAAGGCTCATCTCGCGAGTCCCCAGCACTCAGGTCTCGTCTCGCGAGTCTCAGCACTTGTTAGTCTCATCTGACGAGTCTCATCTCGCTAGTCTCATAATATAGACTTAATTAAGTACTTTTCATACAAACTTGAATCTTACATGTATCTGATAAAAAATTAAATCTAAATATAAACTTTTTCAAACTTCAAACACCCAGCCGAGCCGCACCCAGTTGTGGTGATGTTAATTGCTGTTTCCTCGAGGATGCTAATAGTGATAATGATAATGATAATGATAATGATAATGATAATGATAGTTTAGTAACACTTCTGACAGTTAAAAACTGAATAAACAGCGCAACTTACAAAATTGAATACTACTAGTTGAATCTATTTATGATAGTAATAATCTATCCAAGAGAATAAGTAGTATAATAATCACGAGAATCTAAATGTGAAAAGTCATCTTCTTTCTTTGTTCTTTTCGTTGTTGTAGTGGCTCTAGTACTTCCCGACCGTTATGGGATAGATCTTATTGTAACTTGCGGAGGAAAGAAGCATATAGGGTGGCTCTCATTCCTCATACCCGCCATCAGCTTCTTGCATATCAGCATAACGTTTATTTTCTGTTTAAATCTCCACAGTTCAAGACACACATTTCACAGTATTACCCACTGCTGTGTAACATGCTCTTGGTGGACAGTAAACTGGAACTGCGCTCCGTACTCAGACGAGTCTTCCAGCGCGTGGGATCCACGTTTGGAATCTGTGAAATCACCGAGTCCAGTTGACGTGTCTTTGAATTCAACTCAATTTAATCATTTTAAGGTGCTAAGAAAAGACTTGCAAAAAGTTAAGACATCCTTACGTAATTTTGAATTTTGTGTCGTTAATTCGTTTTAACAACAAGCGCTACAAGTTAAAATAGTCGATATATATGTCAGTAGATGTCAGTCAAGGACAGATAAGCTCCTTGCGATCAAAAACGAGCCATTTGAAGGGAGAAGTTGCTACAGTCCATGCGTGCCTCTCTGAGGGGTGAACTTCGCATGCAGTATATAACTTTTGGTATGAATCAAAGGGAATGGTTCCACCGAGTCGATATTTTTCCTATATGACCAAGATTAATTGATCGTACCGCGCTTCCCCTCAGAAGTTTGACTGAGAGTTAAACTCTTCGCTCTCTGAGAAGAATGCACTCTGAAAGTTGTTTCCCGCTGTACACGTCAAAGTTGTTAAATTGGGGTTGCTTAGCGGCGTTAAAACAACCGATGATAATAGGATAGTCTACTTAGTTTCGAATGATTCTAGTAAGAACGAAAATGAGAAAAACAATTCTTCACCATTGCTGTTTTGTATTGTTCAAATTACAAAATGTAACCTACTTAATGATCAGTTCTGTGATGTAGTTTTCGTATTATACTGTTTCTTGTAGTCTGACAAGTAGTTACAATTGAATACAAGGTATTGTTTACTAAGGGTTTAATTAGAAGTAGATTTTCTGTGTTGAAGTAATATTTAACGTTGTAATTGTTACATTTTATGTAGATTTTTACCGTAAGCCAATTTTGAAATAATTTTGCGTAAATACACCACAAAAAGGAACTGTTAGGTGAGACTTAACTCCTCGTATTTCTTTTGATGCGGCTGCATTGTAGTCTCCTTCGCAGCCGTTTTTTTGGGATGTCACGCAACGCTACCCCCAAATGTGACATCCCAAAAAACGACTGCGAAGGAGCCTAGCTGTTTTCTCGATGAACAAAAACGAGAGATTTTAGGATTGAGCATTCTTGTTTTGTATGAAAATTAGATTGAAGAAGTTCTCGTGAATCGAACAGTGCTACGAACAAATATCTCATTCCCTAGGCAGTTAACGACTTGTATAGAAAGTGGAACGAAAAAATGTGAGATGGAAATTTCGTAATAAACACAATTTTCTGTACGCGTGGATAGTGATCTATTTATCTGTTTTTGTCGTAAGGACACGCCTCTTTCATGCTATTCAGAAAAGAAAATCTGGCGGTCCGAATGGGAGGGATTGTTCCATGAATTAAGAATTGGTTCATGCTTCGCTCGCGTGTATAGAGTTATGGATGCACGATAGAAGCGTAAGAATTGCTTGTGGCTTTATGAAGTTCGTTGATCAAGAACCTCTCTGGTCAGCCCACAGGGAGTAGGAAAGGAGTGAATAAAAGTAAACAAAGAAATACCCCGCAACTTATTAGCATCTCATTGAATAAGAATAGCAACTATTGTTATATTCCTCGTTCTTCAAAGCACACAGACACATGTAAATAGAGTTGCGGGGTATTCTGAAGTTGAAACCGCTATTTGTGTCACTAGCGCTAAACCAGCAGCGAGACCTTTTTTGTTTACATTGAGGAAATAGAAAACATGTACCGTGTTTCAGCGCGCGAGGTGAACGAGCAGAGGATGATGGGAAGGGAGAAGGTAAGAGATTTCCCACAGGCACGGCTCAACAGCGAAATAAAAGTTCGCTTTCTCTTAAACGAGCATGGTGACCTATATTTTTCATCCCATACAAGGGGGAAGTAGAAATACTCCTAGTCGCTCAATGCTACGAAAACCCTGATACGCTCCCCCTAGTGGGCCACTTGGCTCGTTTCAGACTTTCCTTTTACCAAGGTAAATAAAGAATTCTTACTTTACTAATAAAGAATTCTTAACTGTGCAGGGGTGAGGACCTGTGTGACTACCGTGGCAGAACTAGAACACTCTGCACTATCTGAGATTGCCTAACTAGTTTACAGGGAGTCTCTAAGATAGCAGTGAGGATGAAAATGCAGGGGCGAGGGCGAAAAATTGCGCGTGACTCCCACAAGCCACTTTGGTCGGGGAAATGTAACCTCATTCCCACAGAAAAGTCTCCAGGACTGAAATTGAAGCACTGAAAGAATTTTCTGTGCTGGAAGCTTAAGCAGGGGCGCTGTGTGAAAACATGCAGCAGGACAGAAAAGGTATAAGAGCCCTGCATGCAGTTTGAGGTATCCGGTCCTAAATGATCCCAAATAATTAGTCACGCAATCGTTCCCTCTAGATTGCGTGACGAGTGTCTCCACCCTGTCCGCTAGAGAATGGTAACAAGCTAGTCCAAGATGGCGGCCAAGATAAATGTGGTTAATGGTGGTGGTGGTTGGAGGTGTTTCACTTGATCTTTTGGCCGATAAAGATGAGAAAAGGCCGTGATTCTCCACGAAACTTTAAATTATAAGTATTTTTTTCATTTTAGTCATTTTATTCTATGCTCAGTGTCATCAGTGAATCGGAAGGCAACATTTCCATTCGTATCAGTTTAAAGTGTGTTCTGTTGTTTATGAAAGAAGCAGTGTTTATTGTAGTTTTGTCTTTCTCTTTACGCTTCATCAGACGCTATGCATCACGTCAATCGACTTCAAGCGGAAATGCCTCTTTGTAAGTTGAACTGATATATTGTAATCATGTACCACGAAAGATCGATAACTCAGATCAGTCTTTCAAGTAAGCTCAAGTTTAGGCTAAACTTCAGAATACCCGACCACAAATGCGTCACATTAAATGCCTGCTCCTGTAGTCCCACAGTCAATAAATATTTGCATATGGAAACAAAAGAGAAATACGAATTTCGAGGCTTCCCAGAGGCTACCCAGAGTCTAAATGTTCTTTTGTATACTGTATGGCCACAGCAAAAGAAATGGCAATGTGTAATGATATGACTTGCGCCCGAGGCTGAACCCAAGAATGTTACATTTACAAAATGTAATGTTCGAAATTTTGCCAACACAATCTACTAGCAAACCCATAACTGAAATATTTCTTTTTTTATATTCTGTTTGGGGAGGTGGTCCATAAAGGGGATCTGTAAGGGCAGTCTGTGGACTGGTCCATAGGAAATCTCTGGATCCAGACCGTAGTGGGGATCCACAGACTGGGGGGTCAGTGTTTTAGGGTTACCTGAAATCAAGA
>CM042753.1:27344770-27360510 GCA_022496165.2 Catalaphyllia jardinei | reverse complement strand
ATCCACAGACTGGGGGGTCAGTGTTTTAGGGTTACCTGAAATCAAGAGTGCATAACCTAATTGTGATAGTAGAATTCTAACTAACTGACTCTTAGAATCGTGTGACTTATAACAATGAATACCTCACTGATGAGTCACCAGCAGCAGTCTATGCTAGTTAATAATTAAATTTTGTACTTTTTGCAGGGATATGTGGAACTAAGAATCCTTCCTTTGACAAGCAACCTAACAAGATTGAAACTTAACTCCAAACAATGCAATATCTTTTGAATTTTATCCTTACCTTAACTAATACACAGAATCAGCTAACATTACCAACCAATTCAGATCATGGGACAGTTCATTTGGGAGGTTACTGATTGTGCGAGGCATGGTGCCCTCATAGTTAGTGTGCTCATCTCCTGATGGAGTGGTCCGTGTTTGAGCCAAGGAAGGGGACACTGTGTTATGTTCTTGGGCAGGACACTCTCACAGTGCCTCCCTCCACTCAGGTGGGTACCAGCAAAATTAATGCTGGGGGGTAACCCTGTGATGGAATAGCATGCCATCTATGGGGGAGTAGAAATACTTCTAGTGGCTTCATGCTGCAGAAACCAGGATAAGCCTCAGTTTGATGAGCCACTTAGCTCATGCAGACCTTACCTATGTACAAAGAACAAAGTGCACATCAACAAAAACAATTACAGAACAATGCTTTTCATGTTCAAACAAGTCTGTCTGCCAAAAATTTAGCTTGATCCTGCAAGATATGAAAATCGGCCCAAAAAGCAATATGTGTCCTTTTGCATTAAAGTCTTCAACTGTAGCCTAACAAATAATCCACAAACCTAATTCACATGATCTGAATTGGGACTGTGGCAACAAGGATGTAAAAACATCAACCAAATTAATCTCTCTATTGATAAACTACTGCTGTATTGTATTGTGTTTTCAACATAGTTCCTTGTAACTTTGTTCCTTAACTTTATTTATGAATCATGCGAGTCTGTATTCGCGATGAAAGAAGAACAGGAGAGCATGATTGGTACGATGCTGGATTTCAACTGGATGATCCAGGCAAAGTCATATGTACAGATAACAAGAAGTATGATCACAGTAGAATTTGTGTCCACTACAGTGTTATATTACAGATGGTAAAGAACTGTGGCAAACTTACTGACTTCACGAAAAAAGTCTTCATAGCTAACAAAAGTTAGCAGACATTCACCATTATACCTTTGTACTTACCAACAGTTTTTCATTTATCTTTTGACAACTTTCTGATGCTTTGCCAAATTGGACTGATTAAATTAATTGACAAATTATATAATATTATTTTTTCAATGGAAATAATTGTTGTCTCTAAGATTCTTAATGATAATTTATCAACCAATCAATTGGTCAGTTGGTTAGTCTACATAGTTTTTAAAAATGCATTCAAATCATCAGTTAGATAAACACAATTTACATGATTGCTCTGTGGGAATCCAGTGCACTGTGTCAGGGATGTTGTTAATTTTGCATTTAGCAGGTATGCAAAACAATTTTTCTCTATTTATTTGTTATGTCGCACAGGAGGAACCTGGATCATTTCTTAACATGCATGCAGAGTGCTGTCAATGCTGTTGATCCTGAAACTGGTGGTGGAGAGCTCACAATAAGAATTCCAAAGGAAGTCTTAGGATGTGCACATGGTGAGAAGAGTATGATGTTTACACCCAATGTGTGGCTTCATAGCTCAGTTGCTAGAGCATCGCACCAGTATTCGCAGGGGTCATGGGTTCGAATCCCGTTGAAGCCCTGATTTTTCAGGCTTCTTCTTTCCTATTGCTTATATTGGAAAATTTACTGTGATGATCACTCTTCACTTTCATCTACAACCACAGTTCTAATATGAATTATTTCATATATACTCCTCATCATTTAACTGCACGGGAAGATATGAACTCAATGAATTGTCCTCGCTCCCAATGTGTGGTTTCATAGCTTAGTTGGTAGAGCATTGCACTGGTATTTGCAGAGGTCATGGATTCGAATCTCATTGAAGCCTTTCCAATTGCTTAAATTGGAAACTTTTCTGTGATGATCACTCTTCGCTTTCATGTGAAGACAATATGAAAACATTTCTTTGGTCATAGCAAACCCAACCATGGAATGGCTTGGTGCAAGACTCACCCAAGTGACTTTTTCGGTTGAATTTCTTTTTCCTTCAAAAGTGCCTGAATTTTTGCAAGTGCTTTTCAATTTAGTAGTATTTAAAACATTTCCTTGTATTTTTTTGGCTGGTTTATGCTTTGTTTCTGAGAAAAACGAGGACAAGATGTTGAAGCATGCACAATGAATGCAAGAAAGCAGAACAAGATCATTTCAGCCAAAAAATACAGGAGCACATGCAAAAATTTTGGCACTTTCTGAAGGAAAAAAATTTAACTTAGGTCAGTCTTGCACCAAGCCATTCAATTAATTATACATAGCTAGATTTTGAACAACAATACTCAACAAAGTGGGAGGAACCTTGCCAGTTTTATTTTTTGACCTTTGAGTCTCGTAAACACACTTAGTAATCTTTACAGTGTTCATACCACTGTATTCTCCATGTTTTGGTTTGGAAAGATCCGTTGACTGCAGTGGTGGATCCAGACCTTTAGCTAGAAGGGGGGAGAAGGGGAGAGGTTGATTCACTTGCCCTGCTGGCCTTTTCTCTCTTCTGTCATTTCTTCTTCTTGTACCCAAAATAAGGGGGGCAGCCCCCTCCCAAAACATCATAGCCATGCCAATCCCAACACAATGTACATGTAATTGACCGATAATTGATTGGATCTTTTTGTTAATTACTGTATGTTCAGAAGGTCGACAGTTCCGTGTGAGCATTGAGTTTTCCCTGGAGCATCCTGCAGGAGGAATACAGTTTGTCATTCCAAAAGGAGAAGGCACCATGGCCCAGGTGTGGAATGCTTTGTTTGCCTGTTGTTAGATGCTCTTTTAGTTTTAAGCACTGGGAGATATGTCATTGTAAGTTAATCTGACTATAATTAATCTGAGGCTGGTTCAGATTCCCTGTAGTTACAGCTACATTATTTTGAGTCTTGGCTCTGCGATCAAGTCAGCTTCCCAACCATTAAGCTCTATCTGGCTGGTATCTGGTTTGCCCATCTCTAAAGCAGCCTCGCAGACCTGTAAGTGGATGCCCCCCTCCTTCATTTACTTCTACAAGGCATTAAGCGAACCATTGGGCTCTCCTCTCGCTGCTGTCTGCCTATCACCATGTCAGTCGTGCTAGCTAAAAGGAGCATTGGCAGACAACCCTCAGATTGCATCGCAGGACAAACTCATGCTCTGGTCAGCCTTTACTCTGGCCTTCTTTGGCTTCCCACATTCAAGCGAGTTCACCTCACCATCTTCAGCTCATTTTAACCCGCTGGTACACCTGGCCTGCTGAGACATAAGTTTTACCTCCGATCAATCGTTATTATTGCAACTGAAAGCTTCTAAAACGGATCCCTTCAGGGTGGGTAGTCTCCTCCGCAGCCGTTTTTGGGGATGTCACGCAATGCCTCCCCCTCAAAGAATCGGCTGCTCACAACTGAACAACATTCCTTTCATCAATCACGTCTGGTCGTTCAGTCTGTGCAGTCTATGCCCTGCAGTGCACTACACCGTTACTTGGCACACTGGCCTCCAGGCAATTCCACCCCTCTTTATTTCTTCTCAACAGGGTAATTTCTTTACCAGGGACAAAGTAACCTCTATCTTGCACTTACAGCTCCAACACTTAGGTTTCACTACAGAGTCCTATGCATCTCACAGTTTCTGCATTGGTGCTACAACTACAGCTGCAGAGCCCAGTTGCCCCCATGCTTATCCAAACCCTTGGCCGTTGGTCCAGCAATTGCTACACTCAGTACATCAGGTCAGCTGCCTCAATACTACATGCACCCCCCCCCCCCCCTCCTGCATAGCTGCCACCCATAGTACCCCAGTACAAGCTTGGGATCCAAGCACAGGACAATGTAGACCTTGTTAGGTTGTATTAGTATTTTCCCCATATACTGTTACCTGCCAGTATTTGGGGCATAATTTGGATGCACACCTTCCACTTAGCTATCACCTGAGTCAGGCTGGGTGGGTCCCTTTCCCCACCTTCTTTTAGCTACCTGAGAGTAGCTAGGTTGGAAGGCTTCCTTCTCTGGGTGAGTGTACTATCACCCCAATTCATTCACTTGGTGCTAACCGCCTAAGGGTTTTGTGCCCTCATTAATTATCTCTGGGTGTGTCCGCCAACTGCCTGAGTTTCTGCTTTGGGGTTTGTGTCTGCTAGCTGCCCCACTTGTGTTTGTACTTTGAGGTTCGAGTCCGCTAACCACCCCACTTTGCTCGCAGGGTGTGTCCGCTAATCACCCAATTACCTGACTAGGGTGTGTTGCTACCACCCACTCTCGTTGCTATCCCAGGGAACGTCCAGTGTCCATAGGACTCCCGTTTACTGCCAGATTTGTCTTGTGTTTATTCATACTATATTATTAGAGAGCAAATTGTTGTTAACATACAATTATGTCACTTACAGGCTTTATGTTCTTATTTCTACAAAATAATGTAACAATATATACTACACTGTCCACCATAAGATATTTTAGAGGACAGTAATGTTGAGTTTTTAATATTGAACCACAGGCTATTTCAGTTGACATGTCTTTAAAATCAACACATATTGGATGACGAACTTCTGGCTCTTAATTTGAAAATTAATTTTTGCATTTCTTATGCTTGTGTCACATTATAGAGATCCGCACACTTGTTCAGCTATGGTTGTGCAAATTCTTCAAGGTAAAGTTTTGTAAATTAAAACTTACAGTTTTACCTGCATGCAGATATGTGTATCAGTTACCTGAAATACAATGTAGCTGATTGAATTGAAATAATTTAAGTACTACATAATTTACTGATTAAATTTGTGATTTGATTATTTTTCATTTTATGTCTTGTAGGTTGTGGTTTCCCTGCATTGATTCTTATTCTGAATTGTGCACATGGAACATCGATGTTACAGTTGATAAAGACATGGTTGCTGTCAGCTGTGGAGACCTTATAGAACAGGTATTTTGTTGGTTAGTTCTGCACAGTCATCATATTTTCTCTAGAAACAGACAGCCGCTAATTCTCAAGATACAGGTTTAAGCTTTAAAAAGCTGGCTACATTTTAAGTTATTCACTTCAATCAGGTACATAGAAACTACACAGTCATACTATATTTATTACTTTTCCTTTTTTGTGCGTCAGCAGGATGTTGAAGAAATCATGACAAAATTTGGAAAACAAGAGTAGGGTTCCATTGATTTGTTCTAAGCACTTGCAAGTTTGTCTTCTGGTGGTTCCATTCAAGTGGAACAATGCTGTATAGTTTCCTTTAATTAGACTATATCTTGTGTGTTTAATTAAACATCTACTCTAGGCTCCACTCTCCCACAAAACCTTGTTTTGATTATTCATGACTTCTATTTAGCCTACTGCTAAAACCAGCTTTTATATGATAATACATATCATAGTTTATGTTGCTCCAGTTACCACAAAGATGCATGGAACAACAAATCAGTTTTCTTAATTCTGTAGAGACCTCACCATAAGCGCATGAGCAAGATTGTTACATCCCAAGTTTCAGGAATAATAATACCATGATAAGAACATATACCAAATGTACTTTGGATTTTTATGAACACATTTACTGAGTTCATTGTTAATTCCCATCAGGTATTGACAACTGATGAAAAGCGAAAAACCTATCACTATACACTGAGTATTCCCACTGCAGCTCCTAATATTGCCTTAGCTATAGGGTAAGTTACCCATCTTCAACCAGCTTTATAATAAACTAAGATACCTTATCAGACATTTTAGGCTAAATTGTTGCAGTATATTTGTCTTAAAGAATTTTGGTGTAGATTACAAAATTATTATTCATTGACAACATTTTTCTTTCAAAAATGAGAGAGTTTTTAAATTAGATGTGTTCTGCATTTCTCACCCTCAGCAGAACCAAAAAAGTCTAAGGTATTTATTTAACTGGTATCCTTGGATGGTTCATACCTGTTTTGCATGTTTTCTTGAGTTATATGAAGTGCAATTGGATGACATAACCAGTACTACCATTTTCGAGCTACCGTGAACGGCAAACTTTTTTCCGCATTGTTACATGCTTAAAACGTTCAAGATTGTCTAGTCAAACTGTTGCATTTTAGAGGGGTTTACATGTCAAATTTTGACAGCTCCGCAATTTGGGGCAATTTGAGACAATTTGAGGCGGAGCTGTCAAAATTTGACATGTAAACCCCTCTAAAACACAACAGTTTGATAGACAAACTTGAATGTTTTAAGCATGTAACAACGCGGAAAAAAGTTTGCCGTTCATGGTAGCACCCAAAATGACCTTTTAGCTTTCTATTCTTAAGAGAAGAAAAAGGGCAATTTGTTCATCAATTTGTGCCATGTTTGTACATTGTTCATATTGGATTGTAAATTACCTGTATTTAGAGAAAGACAGTCAAAAAAGGTGGGTATAAATAAATGTGGAAATTACTAAATTGAATATAAACTAATTTAAACGCAAATCAGACTTACCATGAGTAAATGAACAGTTGTGTGTCACATAGAGTAAATTCTGCATACCAGCCAAGTGACCCATCAGGCTGGCACTTACCTCTGGTTTCTGTAGCATGAAGTGACTAGGAGTATTTCTACTCCCTCCTGAATGGGATGCTAGTCCATAATAAGATTGCCCCTGGCCCAACAGATTAAATTTGCTGGTACCCATTTATACACCTTGGTGGAGAGAGGTGCTGTGATAGTAAAGTATGTTGCCCAAGAACGCAACACAATGGCCAGGGCTCAAACCCGGATCGCTCAATCTGGAGATAAGTGTACGTACCATGAGAGCGCAGCACCCTCACTGTGTGTCATAAAGTCTTGTAAGAGGTTTTTTATTCTAATTTCTGTTTCAGACCATTTGAGATCCATGTAGACCCTGTCATGCCAGAGGTAACACACTTTTGTCTACCTGGTCTACGTCCTGTTCTCAAGAACACCACAGCATTTCTCCATGAGGCATTTGAATTCTATGAGGAATATCTCAGTTGTCGTTATCCATACACCTACTACAAGCAAGTGTTTGTCGATCAAGCTTATGACATCTTGTCGCCATATGCATCCATGACCATTTTAAAGTAAGTAACTGATAGCATTGTGCATAACAGACCAAAGGGAGGAGGGGTACTCTTCAAAGTTCTAAAGGGGTGGGCTTCACCCCTGAGGTCCAACCCCTTACAACCCCTTACCCAGTTAAATGACCTTGCTCTCCATGAGTTCTTGTAGCTCAGTGGATAGAGCAAGCAAACAGTGTTCGGGAGGTCATGGGTTCTATTCCTGTCAGGGACTCGGATTTTTTTCTTTGCCTCACGCTTGTGTGATCAATTCACCTTTTACATTCCACAACCCCTTACCCTTTTGTATACCATTTTGGCAGAACAGGTACCCCTTTTGTATAGTCTTAATTGAAAAAAATTCCCTCATATATACATATACGTCATATACTTTCATAGCTGGTCAGTATTAAATCACTAAAAAAAGGAAGATAAGTCTTCTTGTCGTTTTATGTATTGCCCAAAAAGGAATTTTGTACATGTAGTTTCAGAAATATCCATATCTTCTCCCTTTTCCCAATCCCTCTGGAAATTTTCAGTTAAGCTTAATACAATTCTTTAAAGTTTTTGGTCTTCTAGAACCCCCACCCCCAGGAAGTTCCAGTCCCTTCTGTTGGGAGAGTTTAGGGGCACTTTCTGGAACTGCTCAATAATACAGGTGCTGCCATAAGGTGCATCTATTGAAAACATTTTAAATAGGATAAAATATTTGAAATTAGTAAATTCTTAGTTCCGATTATTGCATTTCTAGCTTTTTGATTGGCTAAAAAACTAAAAAGTTTTATGTCATATGGAAAATAGTGCGCCAAGTTTAAAATTTTTCGCTTTGTAAAATTGTGGAAATAAAAATCGGCAGCAAAACCCGGTTCAAGAATTTACTAAAACAATTATTCCATTCGCCCTTGTTGGATATGAAGTGATTATAACCAACTTGCACTATGCACTCGTTGGTTATTTTATCACTTCATATCCAACGCGGGCTCGTGGAATAATTGTTACATATTCTATCAAATAATTTGTTTGAATTATAATGATAGACCTCAAGTTATGAAATCCCTACCCTTTTACACACCTGAAGCTTGAGCAAGGTACCCTTTTTGGGCAGAACCTCCTTGTATAGGCCATTGGAGAGAGTAACCCCCCTCCCCTCCCCACCAACCAGGACAACAGAATAACAGGTATAAATGAAGCTCGCTAGCTAATTCTTTGTAAAGGTGGTAAAGTCTGCATATGAGCCAACTGTAGCCCATCAGGCCAGAGCTAATCCCGGTTTCTATAGCATAAAGCGACGAGGAGTATTTCTACTCCCCCCTGGATGGGATGCTAGTCCATCACAGCGTTGCCCCTCAGCATTAAGTTCGCTGGTACCCATTTATACACCTGGGTGGAGAGAGGCACCATGAGAGTCAAGTGTCTTGCCCAAGAACACAACAGTGTCCCCGGCCAGGGCTTGAACGCAGACCTCTCACTCTCAAGTCGAGCGCACTAACCATGAGGCCAACACGCTTCCCATAGCTAATTCTTGGTACTTTTGATTTTCCTTCCAGTACTAGTCTCCTACACTCTTCAAGGATCATTGACCAGGGATTTGAAACAAGGAAATATCTCTCTCAGGCATTAGCTGAGCAGTTCTTTGGATGTTATCTCTGTATACAAACATGGTAAATTTAAGCAGGCCCATTGTGTAAACAGGAAACCCAAGCGTTCTACTTCTTCAATGTGTTTTTACTTTATGGCATAGTGAGACTTACAGTCAATGTACAGTAGCTTTCTGCCAGTGACTGTAAATAAAATAAAAATTATTACGATATATTAGGCATTTGGTACTTTTGTTTAACAGGTCTGATTTATGGCTTGCAAGAGGAATATCTGGTTACATGTTTGGTCTATTTATGAAAAAGATGTTTGGTAACAATGAGTACAGACATTGGATCAGGGAAGTAAGTGAACCCAACAAAGTGTGGTTTTCTTCAGAGAGTTACTGTTAGTAATAACAACCTTGTTCTTTGTATAACAATCATTAGAAGAAATTCATTCTACTTTAAAACACTAATGCAAATGTTGCAATCTGATTGGCTGAGTGATCTAACACTGGAAGTGGTTTGCAAAATTACGTTTCTTTCTATTTTAGATGCAAATGGATAATTAAATTCCTCAGAAGACTGAAGGATAGAAAAACTTTCTGACTTTAAAAATCTTGAAATCAAATTGAAAAATGATGTATGTGCAGACAACTTTAATTTCAAATGACAATTCAACCTGAGCAATCTTCCTAAGGCCCAAAGTTTAATATGTTGCTGTTATTTGAAGTAGAATTCAGTTAGAATTCTACTAAAGCAGAAAATTGCCTCAATTTTTTTGAAGTGATATTTGATTTGGACTTCAGCCTCATCAGTTATCACCTCAAACAATTTTTGAGCTCTGATATAACTGTTAATGAGAGCAGTTTATTGACGAGTTGATCAAATGTTTTTCCTGCAGGAGTCTAAACAGGTGTGTCATTATGAAATGCAAGGCCCAGGAATTCCTCCCCTTCACAATACAGGATCATTATCAGGTCTGAGTGTAGCAGGCTCGTCCTCAGGTCAGACACCAGAATCCCCTTCTGTAGGTGCCCCACACATGCATCCTCACTTGACCTCAGGGAAGAACTTGGAGATCATCTGGAGCAAGTCACATCTTGTTATGAGAATGATTGAAATGCGCATTGGACAGGAACCCTTGCTACAGGTATGTGCTCTCTGACTTTACAAGTGAAAAGTACTTTCATTGTAATAAAATAGAAAATCTCAATGTTTACATGCAGTATCTATCTCTGAGTGGAAACAATATTTTTGTCAAGCAACTAAATGAAACCTTTGATATTTACCCTACACATCAGGTATTCAACAAATTGTTGTCCCTTGCTAACAGTGCAGCACAACCCAAAGCTGACTACAGTCTGTGGACAAACCTTCTACTTTCCACCAGTGGGGTAAGGCTGTGAAACTCATTATTTGACATGAACTGTCTGTGGATAATAATTATTGATTCAAAATGAAAGCAACTTAGAGGAAAGAAGAAGTCTGAGACTGGCCTGACTTCAATCCATATATTGCCATAATACTGATATTTTACTGTTGTGTTTCACTGTCAGTTCCTTAAGTCCATATCAACAGTTTCTGGCAAAGACATCAATGTGTTTGTGGATCAGTGGATGTATCCTCTTAACATAGTTGTTAAGCTTTCTACAGCTGCCATATCAGGGCAGAACAAACTGTCCAAATGTAAAGATGTACCCACTGAAGGGAAGTTTCAGTAGAATTAGTGTGTAAGGTTAATAGTAGAGCCGAGAGGAAAAGTCATGGTCATTATTGAGGTCGTCACTGTAGTTAGTTGGTCACCATAGTCAGGTAAATTCAATAGCTCACCTCAGTTACAGTTTTTTTGTAAGTAGTTTTTTTTTCCCAAGACTGTGTAACCTCATATCAGTTCAGTATCTGGTTTGCACCTATTAGCTCATTGTGGTTGTGTTATCAACCTTGAAACTGTATGTTCTATTATTATATGTATGTTTTATTATTCTTACAGTTTACTGACAATTGACCATTAAATGGCCAAAACCTGGGTAAAAGCAAATTGTTTTTAAATCATGTGCTGTTACCTGAAGTAGTATTTTGGTTTGTTCTGTTCTTAATTCCTTGACACACACTGCAGTTGTCATAGTGGCGTGGCCAAATTCCACGGAAGCTTTGTGTTTAACAGAAAGCGCAATATTGTTGAGCTTCAAATCAAGCAGGACATGTCAACAGGCACAGCAAAATATGTGGTAAGACAAAAAAGAACTTTTAAACCTAAATCCAAGTAAATAAATGTAGTATCACAACTTACTAACTTACTAATTATTATTTTGGAAAACCTACATGTATGTGACTTTTGAGATAATCACCTTTTTTAGGGACCACTAACAGTATGTATACAGGAGCTGGATGGATCATTTAATCACACTGTACAGATAGAAGATGTGTACAGCCGCCACGAACTACCTTGCCACTCAAAGAGTCGTAGAAACAAGAAGAAGAAGATTCCTCTAATGACTGGGGAAGAAGTTGATATGAATCTTGATGCAATGGAGTAAGTACTGGTAATAATTACCAGAAAATGCTGGTTCATATCTTGTGAACTTTGCTTCTTATAACTCAGTCAATAACATTCATATCCAAGTATGAGCCACATTACACAGTGAGGTTTAAATATGATTTGGTATAAACTGTGTTGTTAATTCTGTAAATTTGTTGTCATAGTCAAATTAGGCCTTGTCCAGTTTGGAAATAATTAATAAGTTGTTAGAAAAATTCCTGACTACCAAGCTGGACTTGTCATATGACTTCTTCCAAGTTTGGCAGTCTTCTAAATTTTTGTCACCCAATTTATTATTTCTTAAACTGCTTTAGTTGCAATATTGGTTATTTTAGTAATAAATGTCTTACTCTTTTTTTGTTCATAGCTCAGACTCGCCAGTGTTGTGGGTTCGTATTGATCCTGAGGTGACGTGGTTACGGCAAGTTACATTTGAGCAGCCTGACTATATGTGGCAATACCAACTGAGACATGAGCGAGATGTCATTGCTCAGAGTGAGGTACCATAATTACACTTAAACTCATTGATTTAAGGTGTCCTGGATAATGTCAGACAAACTAGTTTTTATACCATGCCAAAGAAAATACAGCCAATCAGAATACAGGAAATTTACCGTATACTGGATGATATTACACCCAACCTTCCCACTCTATTGCGTTGATTTTGTTGGCTGTTTCATTTTCCATGGCATTACTTAATTAAGCCTGTTACCCCTTCCAGTGTATAGACCATTGATGAGACATCCAGAGCCCCCTATCCTGTGCCTTTGCTTCTAGTTGGTTCCAGGTGATGCCCATCTTCTTGGTGTCAGGTATTTCTTGGCCTGCCTCTTATCCTTTTCCCCTGGGGGTTCCAAGATAAGACAAGGCCATGCCACGGCATGGTATGAAATATTAATATGCAACTCCTTCTCATGGTATTAAATGGGTATGTTGTAGAGTATCCTAGTTGTCACTTTAGTTCCTCAGTATATACAGTTACCTAAAGGCCAGAGGCTAAACTTTAAAAGTTGCAAAAATTGTAACTTAGTTTCAGTCCCATAAGGATGCTATGAGGCCCTCATAGTCATTAAACCTTGTCTTTAGGATTTAAACAAAGTTAATGGTTGCATGTTTAAATTTTCTTATTTGGATAAGAAAACATTGTTTTTGAATATCACTTTTCTAATGCAGGCTATTTTGGCACTGGAGAACTTTCCCACCACATCAACTCAACAAGCTTTAATGGATTTAATCAACCAAACTGAATGCTTTTATAAAGTGCGATTGGAGGCGTGCTTTTGTCTTGCCAAGGTAAGAGAATACACATGAGAGCTAGCAAAAACAAGGAATGCAGCATTTGGTTAAAATGTAGTTGGTTGGGTGATGCTGTATATCCTGTCTAGTTTACCAAAGTACAGTTGTTATGATTATATTTTCACACCTGAGGTACTCCAGCAAGGTTTTCATTTTAACACAGAACTTTTGGATTCATGGAAAATAAAATGATCACAGTCAAGAACACCTCTTAGGTTATAATTTACAGTGCTCCTGAATTATTAGTAAAGAGTAGCAAAGAAGAAGCAAAGGTTTGTATTTTTTGTACAGTGTGGTTTAGCCAGTGTCTAGATTGCATGAAAGTACACTGGCTAGTCAAGTAGGCCAGAAAAGAATGAAGTAATGGTCAATGAAGTGATGATGTTCAGTTTTGATAATAAGGGTGTTGGATTTGTTGTGCATTCTAGAAACCTGCCATTACTATGGGGCTTTTTTACGGCATTCTTTCCTTTGATCTATCATAAATGCCTTCCTTTTCGTTTGTACAGATTGCTACAGCATGTGCTTCCAGTTGGACAGGTCATACAACTATGATTGGGATTTTCAGGAACATGTTTGGTTCACAATCATGTCCACACATTGTCAAATACAACGACTTTTCAAATTTCATTGCCTATTTTATACAAAAGGTTTGTTTTATTTCATTTTGGGGTTTGATAGCAAGGATAGAATAGAAACATTACATTATGAAAATAGGAATGTATTCACAACTGGTGTATGTTTCAAGCAAAAGTAGTCACTTTTGTAACTCTGGTCCTCTTATATACTCTGGTGGCGTGTGTGGGTTAAGTATGTGTTTGGTTCTTGCCATGCTCTGAGGGTTTTTTCCCAGCAGAAGCTACCTGGTTTTCCTCCATCCACAAAATTGCAACAACTCCAAATTCCTATTTGAGCAGGATAGAAGACCTGCATGAAAACTGGCTGAGGCTGTTGTGGCTTCTTCAGCTCTCTAAAATACTATTTTTACTTGCAACAAATTCTTTTTTGTCTTCTTTAGACCCTGCCTGTAGCTATTGCATCAGTGAGAAGTGTTCATTCCCAGTGTCCTCGGGAAGTTTTGCAGTTTATCCTGGACTTAATCAAGTACAATGACAACAGGCTTAACAAGGTATCTGAACATGCTAGCAAGCTTAGTCTAAAATTAACTCTCGCATTTACAGTGAGGACACCCAAACGACTGTGATTTTTTTCATTTGAGGGCTCTTCATATAAACAGAAGGATTTAGTGTTTTTATCGAGTAAAAGCATGAATTCAAGTTTTGTGTGTACAAAGAGCCCTTAATGAATAATTTCCAAGAAAATGTGGGAAGTGTTCATGGCTCAAAAGTCCTCACTGTCTCACTATACTACTACAACATTTTTGTTGCTAATCAGGAATGCTTGTTTAGTGCTGTTGAATGCCTGAATGGCTATTTTATTGTCACTTGTAATTTTTCATTCAGTGTATTGTTTACATCACATTTCTAAACAAACAAGAAACTGCTTTTGCCAAACTCATCATCATCCATGTTCTTGCTTTACCGTGGGATGCGTAAGGCATCAACACTAGCTACACCACACTTGTATGTACTTTATTTAATAATTCCATAACTTCTCTTGACTACAACATGGTAAGTTAAAATGTGCTACTTAAATCCTTTCAAAAAATCATATTGCATTGTGAAGGTGAAATCAAGCAACAATATATTAGAAAAAACTGTGATATAGAATATTAAACCCACCCCCAGATAAGTGGATCTGCTTCTATTTTCTACTTATTTTGTGATGTTTTTTTAAATTTTGTTTTAGTACACAGACAGTCACTACCGGAGTGGCCTCATTGATGCACTGGCCAGTACTGTCACACCTGGTGTCTCCATAGTAACGACAACCAGGCATGTACATGTGTCCATTTGGTTTCTTGATAGATTCACAAATGAAGGGGACTGTTTTGTTGTAGTGCAGACCTTTGATGTTCCTGTATGTCCATAGGTCTGCAGAGCGTGCAAAGAACAACACCTACATAGTCCTTTTAAAAGTGCTGACCTACAGAGATCTGCAATGCATTCAAAGGGCTATTTAGAAGTGGTTCTTCAACACATACTGCTAGCTTATGATATTCTGTTTCAATTCCAACATACAAACTTTTTTAGTGTTAATTTCATATTTGATTGTTGTTTGCATCAGCGATGGCAAGACAGTGGTCAAGTTAACAGAAGAAACAAAACTCATTTTAGGAGAAGTGACTCGTCAACTGAATCTAGAGAAGCTGCTTCCCACTTACAGATATGTGGTGTCTGTCAGGTGAGTGGACTCCTGATAACATACACTCACACACTCACTCACTGCCTGTCATGCCTATTGGCACACAGGGCAACAACAAAGGACCTCCATAAATCTGTGTCCCTGGCCAGCTTTTGGGTGAAGCTCCAGCTGTGACCCAAGCTCTGTGTATTTTTGGGTCTGCCTCACTTGCGCCTACCCTCCAGTGTCCACTGGAGTGCCCCCTTAGAGAGTCTCTCTCTCCCTCCTGATGACATGACTTATCCATCACCGCCATATAGGTAGCAAAAGGAGGAAGCTCTGTATCCATTTAAAAACCAAGATAGTTAGCAGAGTCACTCACAGGAAAGATTTTCATCTCTTAAAGGTTTTATTTTAGAACCAAGTATTTCACTTGGAAATAGTTTTGTTTAGCCAAACATAACATGAATATGGAAGAACATCAACTGGCTGCAAGTGTGGGACAGAGGTAACTGGTGTCAAATAAATAGCAAATCAAGATTGTGTATAGCCTTGAATCTGATTGGATAAATGACAACACTGTGATTGGTTGAATGATGCTGGATGATTTTTTTCCCAGCAAATGTAAAAATATTTACGTCAAAACACAAAGAAAACTGACAAATGATATTTTTTTACAGTTGTTTGAAGGCACTCAGAGTATTACAGGTCAATAGTCACGTGCCTCCTGACCCTGCTGCGTTTGAATATTATGCCAGGTAATTTGGTTAACATATGAATGTTGTGCCGCGTAGCACTATGAACACAAATGATGGAACAGAGAATTAACTCTGGAGTGTAGATTTAAGTGCTAATTTAACCCATAAATAATCCACTGGGCGTTAGCCCTAGTAAAAGGAAACAGGGAACCAC
>CM042753.1:27290820-27323251 GCA_022496165.2 Catalaphyllia jardinei | reverse complement strand
ATTGTTTTCCCTCCTCCTCCTCCTCCTCCGCCTCCTCCTCCTCCTCCGCCTCCCCCTCCTCAATTGTATTGTTTTCCCTCCTCCTCCTCCTCCTATTGTTCTATCACCATATTGAAGACCATATAAAGCGCGACACAGGAGAATCATTGCCATTTGAACTTGGTAAAGTGTTGCTTACACTTCATTTCTGTCAGAGCAGACCCGCTAAGTTTTAAACGCGATGAAGAAACTTTATTCTCCAAATCACAAATTGTACGAAGAATACTATTTAAACCACCGGCTTTTCACGGATCCGATTTCAGCGAGGCTATGGCTTAGGTTCCATATTCAGTAAAGGGTTGTTTCGCTGGGCGATGCCTCATTTACAGCAAGGCGCTAAAGTGCTTGGCAAAAAGGCATTACAAACGGGGGTCCAAGTGGCTCAAGATGTTCTGGAAGGAAATAATGTTAAGACAGCGCTGGCAAAGCGTTGTAGAGATGCTATTGGTGGACTAGTACCTCAGGCTGGGAGTGGTCGAAAATCTACAAAAAGAAAAGTGCGGTTTAGTGGTTTACCCCCACCCAAGAAACGCAAAACAGTTGTGTTGGATCAAGACCAAGACGACTTTCAACTTTGGTCGTAAATTTAAGTGGGATTCCCTGTCAAAATTATAAAATACTGGTGCCTGTCATCTTTAACTCATTTTAAGACCATGTCTCGAGTAGTAAAGAACAATCTACCTTTCCTTCATCTCTTAACTTGTTGCCCAGAACATCAGCGTCAGCTTCTTCTAGAGACAGATACTCCAGAACAGATACACGCATTAGTTCAGATTCTGTTTAATATACGTCATGGAAACATACCGGTCTCTAAGGAAGTGAAGCACAACTTAAAAAAGCATATAGATGCCCTTGTTAGTCTCGTTCAATCAAGTGTTCCTTACAGGAAAAAGAAGCAAACCCTTGCTCAAGAAGGTGGAGGATTTATACAAGATTTACTAATCCTAGTTCTAACTAGCATAGGGCCCCTAATGTTATAAAACATCGCAACCTAGTCTGTAGTATAATCAGTCGGTTCTTGCCGTTAACGAGTGCTGGTCAATATGAAGAGAAAAGTCGACTGGGATGAAGACAGTGATTATGAAGACACCAGCGCAAGTGAAAACGAGGAAAGCGATAACGAAGAACCTCGAATTAAAGATGTTTTAGATGGTCTGTCCCAGCTCGTTTCCCGACAAAAGGCCTCCGAACTATTACACAGCATGGCGGCTTCCAAAGATATCTTGTTTTGGACACCTCGCGGACAGTTACTCCGAAACCAGCGAATAATACCTGTGACGAACATTTCAGAGCTGGTCGAGTATGTGTTACTTCCCCAAAACGACGATGTTGTTAAACCCCGCGCCCTCAAAACATTTATAGATGGGTTGGCAGAGTTAGGAATCGATAAGCGTTTGATACAGAATAAGAGAATTTTGGCAGAGCTCTTGGAAAAACAACAAGCCTATCGCGGTAAAGACAGTGAGGCTGGTGATACAGAAATAGTCTCCGAAAGCAGTGATAATGAAGATGACACAGAGACAGTCTCTGAATATAGTGAACATCAAGAATCAGAAAACCTGGAACCTGAAGGAAATTCAGAGATTTTTCTCAAAGGAAAAGGTCCTTGCTACTATTGCAACGGAGAGAACGTTTACGAAACAGCAGTAGTCGAATGCCCTAGATGTTTCTGGCATGATGGTTATAGGATTTGTCCGATATGTGCACATCAAATTCCTGTTGATCGTAAACACTTGACAGATGGATTTATTTGGTGCGCTGACTGCCACGCGGTAAAACACATTGATTCAAAAACTTTACCAAAGACTTATTATCCTCCAAGCGAAGATGAAGACGATTGATTTCCTGATACTTTACTCATAAACAGTTTTGTTGAGTTGTAAGTTTAGTGTGTTCATTTCTGTGTATTATTATTTTGTATTCGCTAATAAAAGTAATATTCAAGAACCGTGTTGTTCAAAAATGTTTATTGTTGCGTGTTGACAATTAATTAGCGCTCCGAACTTCTATTGTTGTCATTTCAATGGTAGAGCTAGCCCCATGGGTTTCTCCGTTGGAGAGTTTGTATGCAAATCTAGGGTTGAAAGTTGAGTTCAGTGCGTGACTAACGGAGCGGAAACAAGAGCAGCTAAAAAATAATTCTCTCTCTTCTTAGCAAAGCTGAGAGTGCAGATAAAAAAATAATAGATATTTTCATAAGCCAAACAGGGTTAAAAGAGCCCAGTTTCGAAAATCGAACAAAGTTTTCAAATTTCCAGAGAGTTCAAGTTGAATAAAGGAATGAGGCTTTCGTTAAAATTTGCGCTTTTATTTTGAACAGATAATTTTCAATCAGGGTTCACTATTCGCGGGCAAGCCCGGGCAAGTTTATTGTTTGTATTGTACTAGTGTGACGCTTATTAGTATGGAGGAACGCATTTTTACCTAAGTTATAACAATACATGACGTCATGGACTAGACCGTTATGCATATTAATAAAGGGAACGCACTTTCTTGAGGGAATCCAAAGGGAACGCACACGGAACGCAAGGGGAACGCAGTAATAAGGAGTAAAATGACCTTCTATGACTACTGAGGGGTGTCGACAAACATGACTCTTGGGGTAGTGATGATGAGATTGGTAGCAGTAGTCGGTAATTCTTGCTTCACTATAAGGTTCTGAATGGTATCCTTAACAATTTTTTGGTTGTTAGAAGTAAGATCTTTTTCGACTTTGGCATAAAAGGAGGTGTCAGAAAGTTGCCGCAAAGCTTCTTCTTTGTATAAATCGGACCGCCAAAGAACTACTGCGCCGCTTTTAAGCGCCGCCCACTCTTCAGAAGAAAGGTTGGAAAATTTCGTGTCGCAATTGAATTTGGGTTTTTGAATGTCACGACGGCATTTTTTGATGCAAAAATCTAAAGAGGCAAATTGACCCTCTGGGGGAGTCCATTTTGATTTGCGAACATGAAGTGTTTCAAAAATATCTTTGTCCGAAGCGTTAGAATTACCTTCTTTGTCATGAAAAAAGACTTTCAACTGAATGCGGCGAAGGAATTATTCGACATCTTGCTTCCTTTGTTTAGGGACACCAACATGACTGCCATGGCCTTTTGTCATTTGAGTCCCATAGGACTAAGTGCATACACTCTATAGCTAATTCACATGACTACTCCCCTCTCCTTTTTTTTCGATAAGACTATTCTCGCCAGCTTGCTCGGCGATGGTTTCCAAGAGATCCACAAAAGCCGTCACGATCTGGAGCGCTGTCTCTCTACCCTCCTCCTCCACCACGAAACATCGGGGTTCCTCGTAACCCGGGACGTTGCTGGCCACGCTGATGCTCAAGAGTTGGTGTTCAGCGGTATATACTCGAGCTTGTCCCGCTTTTCGGGGAGGTTAGTAGTGTGGGCCGGATAATACACCTCGATGTCGAAAGTGGCTCGGTACAGAGAATATTTCAGCTCAGGTGGAACGGCGATACCTTTCTCTTTGATCTTTTCGGAGATGGTCCGGGAAGGGTGATACACTCCGCCGGGGTAAACTCGCTTGACTTTGGCTTCGCAGCTTCGCTCCTGCCGCTGGAGACGATAGGCTTTGGGAAACGAGGCATCGCATCGCTGACAAGTAAAGCATCGACTCTATTTGGTCAGGTGCTTGACGTAACTGAAGTGACCACCATACAAGTTGAGTCGGAAGGCGGCCTGGCTCTCTCGTTTGGATAGAATGTCCGCCGGGCGGTGGACATGTGGGCATGTTGCCAGCGATGAGGTGGTGGGTGGATGGGTCCTCAGGTGTTCTCACAAATGGTGCGATAGTGGAAGCTCTTCTGACAAACGGGGCAGCGGTAGCCAGCCAGTGCTTCGTACTCCTCGTCGGCATGTTTACTGATGTGATGCCTCTTAAGTTGGTCTCTTCAGTAAAAGCGTCGATCGCACACTCGACACGAAAAGCCGCCCGATTGACGATGAACGGTCCGTCGATGCCTCTTCAGCGTTTTCTGGCTAGCGAACGTCTTGGTGCAAAGGTCGCACACGGGTCTCTCGCCGTGTTTCTTGGAAGGATAGGGTGGCGGTGGGGGCGGCGGCAAGTCAACAGTTGCATCCGTCGGACAAGTCGCCGAATGGGCGAGTAACACCGGTGATTGATGCGTCTTCAAGTGTCTCTGTAGCGCGTCTTTCCTGTAAAAGCGTTTGCTGCATACTTGAAAGCAAAAACCGGCCGATTGACGATGAACGGGTTCTCGATGCCTCTTTAGACTTCGTTGAGTAAAAAACTCCGGTTGCAAAGATCCAAACATACATGTCTGACTTACAGTGACGCGCGGCGCCACCTTTTATTCCACCCAGCGATGACGCGAGCAAAAGGGGTACACAGTAGTTTCAATCCCACACACTTTTAATTGACATGTTTTTTCTATCTGGTGCAGTCACCGAGAGCTGAACACAAGATCGGGCATAAACCATTGCCATGTAAACAATAAAGCTCAGCGAGCAGTTGTATCTGAACAATAATTTAAAAAAAGCTAGACACGATATATGGTCTCTGTATTATTTTTTTTTCCGGGGCAGGGGGAAAAAATCAGGGCGCGCGCGCGCAGGTCCCTCCAGGGTGGGGGCGATGGTGGCCGGCGGGCACGCGTCAGCGCTTGGCGGGGGTTGACGGATCGCGTCAGCGCCTGGTGGGGGTTGACGCCGCGTCAGCCACCGCGTTAGCCTGTGCTGCTGCTCGGCGAGTCGCTTGGCGAGAGGCTTATAAAACGCCAGCGCAGCTTGACGAAGCTCGTTTGAGCTTGAGCAGCCGCACGGGTAAGTGGCTCCGCGCTCGGTCGCGTTCCAGGGCTCTATGCTTTGTACACCACCGCGACGACTTTTGGGGGTAAGTCAGGCTCGATGTCGTTAGGCTTCGTTCGCAGGCTTAGGGTTAGAATGCGCCCTTAGGGTTGGGGTTAGGGTGGCGCGGGGGTGAGGTGGTGCAAGTTGGTGCGGCCACCGTGACGTCACTTTTTCTCGAACTTTTGTTGGCGGCCATCTTGGCGTTGTGGAGACCGGGCTAATTTGGAACATTATAGACTACTACCTGACATGACCAAAGAATGTCTTGGTCGAGAGTTACTTTCAGACATTTTCCAGGAATGAGTGTAGTTTGTAATCATATTGTAATGAAATCGATAGAGTGATTTCACGAGCTACAGTGCACGTGCTAAAATGTGTAAAGGTTGCATTTGAATGTGATACTCGTACAAATGTTAAGACGGTTATGGCGAGTGATGAACGCGAAATGTACTCGTAATACAGGATATATAAGGGACTCGCGTTATGTAGAAGTGTGTTGTGCTCTAGTAGACTTGACATGTGCAGTTAAGCTGAACGTTAGAAGGCAACTAATTAAACCGTTGGCTGTTGGACCCTTTGAGTGAAAGTTGTTGTTGCCCACGCGCGTTACAATATATTGAAACTTGGGCAAAATATGGTAATTACACATGTCAGAGTCAATCATTCATTTTAATGTATGAAAATTAATGTTAATCTCTCACAATTTTTATGAAATCAGTGTTAAGCATCGTGTCCAGACCTTATTACATGTAATAGTAGTTTTTCAGTTATAGATCTATAAAATTTTCTCATCAACTTTATTGGGGCTTGTATGGTATTTGACAGTTTCAAAAAAGGAAAAGGTACCGCTTATAACTTGTTGGAATACTTGTGAGGAATAATTTTATGGAAATTACACAGACACCCTTGGGGGCTGAAAAACAATTAAACTGCTCCACAAGAATTCTAGAAACTCAAACTGTGTAGTTGTGACACTGAAACTTCTGATTGTCAACAGAGGAAAAAAGATCAGATTTGAAAGAGAAGTAAGGTCCCTTGGTAAAGTCTCAAAACAACCTCCAGAGACTCAGTTTACTATAATCTTGTGGTTGACCCAATGAAAATCCAAGTTTTGGTTGACCATGCTCTCACTCTTTCCATCAGTAATATCAAACGCAACAACAAAACCTGGAAGCATGTTCTTCTTAACTTGTTTTAGTTCACATTTATCTTTTGCAGCATCATCAGCACACTGCTGGGTACACGGATGTTTATTACAACTGCAATTGTCAGTAATTGCCACTACCTTCCTTGTGTGTTCCAGTACAACTTCCTCCTCATTGGACAATTTCTTTTGTAAGTCCAGAATTTCCTGACAATGACTGTCGTCTAACACATCACATTTTGCACGAACTTTTGCGGCCGAACAGGTGACCTTCATCTTGGATAATCATCCAAAGGCTGCCTTGTAACAAGAAATCAAAATTTTGATTAAGTTGCTTGTTCTAAAAATCATACAAATCTTAAGAAACATTACAATCTGAAGAATTATGAATCATTAAAAATAACGAAGCTAAGACCCCACTTTAGATTGCTAGCCTGATCTTCCTCGGCCTTTTATTCAAAGCGAATAAGTCTCAAAGGAGCGCTATTGTTTCCGCTATTGTTTAGTTAAACAAAGAACTGTATGCGTAATGTATAGTATGGGGTTATAAGGAAATCTTGCCGATTTCATTAATAGTAAACAACATTTAAACTTGTTTGGAAATAGTTTTAACTTGACTTCCAAAAGCTCTGATGTAAACTAAACTATAACTTGTCTTACCTCCAAAGATCGTGATTTGATAAGATTCCAAGAACTGTACGTGTTGCACTGCCATTCATGTGCGAGTTTCGCTGCTTTAACAGGATTGACCCTGCGACTGCTATGCTAGGAGGCCGGAGCATTCTCCTTACGACTAGTTGTAGCACATGTCATTAGAAAGGCATAGAAGATAGGCGTTCTTTCTTTCCATTCAAGAAAACGTTTCTCGAAATCGAAGTTTACAATCTTCTTTGTGTTAGCTCTTAACATGGAAGGTTGTTTACTACTACAAATATCGTTATTTTGCGACGTCATTAGCTGGAGAACGTTTTCCACGACAAAACATTCTTCAGTATTGCTTTGGCAATGCACTGTTCGAAACCGGAGGCAATCGCCTTTCTAAGAACTGTTCTTTTCGCACCGTTTTGCCGGGATATTCAACAGAAAGATATGCTTTCGTTTCGGTGATCGATCGTTCTGAAATCTCGCGCGGTGTCTTTGGTGTTGAGGACGCCATAGGCTTACCAACAATTCCCGACGACTATCCCGTTATTTTCAAATTCCTGCTTGATACCATCGACAATCTGGTTGTTGTATATTTTATTTGAAGGTCAAATATATTTTTGACCTTCAAATAAAAATTACATATGAAATCAGGCTTAAACTATTATACTACATTTGAACAAGTAAAACCTCTGTTGAGGTCCTTGTCACCTAGGGCAATTTGACTATTTAAACATCTGTAAGTTTCAGCATAGCAAGCATGTAGCTCACACCCTCTAGGACAAGATCAAAGTATTTGTATCAGTCCCTCTGAAATTCCCTGAAGAAGAATTCAGGGAAAGAAGGATTCAGGAAAGAAGACACCACTTAGCACTTTCCTGGTTGATTTAAAAACATTGATGGGCTCCTGGTCATGATGAATTCCCAAATTCCTCAGATGCATTAAAAAAACATCCCACATCCTATGCCAAATTTTTGAAGTTAAATCTTGTCAAGATATGTTGAATTTAGCCGGGAATCCTGCACCAGGGTTTGGTCAAATTCCAGATCCTGATAAAACCTTTCCAGACCCAGCTAAATGTAACAAAATCAATAATCACTACTGACAAGGTGAAGGTAAACTCTTCATATGAGCAAAGTGGCTCATATCAGGCCGGAGCTTATCCTGGTTTCTTTAACATGAAGCAACCAGGAGTACTTCTGCTGCCCCCTGGATGGGATGCTAGTCCATAAGGCTGTAGCAATGTTGAGAGGCACTGTGAGAGTATTTAGTGTCTTGACCAAGAACACAGCACAGTGTCCTGGTCAGGGATCGAAACTAGGTTGCTTGATCGGATCCTCCGAGAAATCTGCGAGTCCCAGACTTCCGTCAAATGGTCCACCCCTAATCTCGTTTCCAGACCTCGCACTAGCAGACCGCACAATCTACCGCGCGCGGGGACCGCACGGGTGTCAATATTCAAAATGGCGGCCACAAAACACAAAACTCGCGCGATAAAGGTAATTTGATCTTTTATTCATATTCTAAACGGATGTGAGGGCTCCCTGTGTACGATCGGAATTACATCTGCTGTTCAAGTTGCAGGCTACTACATGACCTATCTAAGTTCTTGATTCATAAAATAATACCAAAATTATGTGACAACAAAATCCCTGAAACTGCAAACTCGTGGTATGTTTGCTCCATTTTGAAAATACATTTTATAAATGTTCTACGATTTCGTTGGGGGGGCGCTCCCCGGGTTTTTGTTGCGCTGACAGTGGTAGTGGGGTCGAGTTGCGGGCTTTGTCCGAGTTGTACCCAGGACTTCGAGGAATGTGACCGAGAAAAAATAACGCAGTTGTCATAAAACAACACAGGTAGCTACGGCGAAATGAAGGGGGAAAATATTCTTCTCTTGCTATCGTTACTGTTTGTTTTTAACATATTTTGCCTTCATTTAACGGTAGGTTTTTATTGGACTATTAATTTGGGAGAATTGTGAGAAATTTATAGCAAAATCTTCAGATACTTCAGCATACTTGAGACGAGGAACTGCTCGCTAAATTATGCTTCGACAATTTCTGCAGCTCTTTCTCTTGAGTAGCTATCTATGACATTTTATTTCGAGTGTTATTTTCAAGGCATAACGCAGTGGTCGTGGAGAAGTTGAAAATTTTTCACTGTATGGTTATTTGCGTCCGGTTCCACCACACTTTAGTTGTGACTTTTTCGAAACTTCCAAACTTAGTTGAGGACCCGGGGAAGGGGTTACTGTCGTATAAAAGCTATTTAGTATCACCCAACTAGTGGATGGACTAATGCAAATCCTGCATTTTGATTGGCTACACTACTAGGGGACTATTAGCAATAGTCATCGAGTAGCGAAATCCTCCGGTTTTTCTTTCGTTTTTGCCCCCAAATAAATATTTCTTCAACTTACATTTGCTAACTTTGTTATTGCCTTTTCTGTCCGACTAGTTGGGTGATACTAAAACAATTAAACCCTTCACCCTTAAGGGCCATGGGTCATTAGCCCATTCGGCTTCGCCTCATGGGCTATTGGCCTGTGGGCCTTTCGGGCTACTAGTCTAAATGTTAAATAGTTATGTGTCGCTGGGGAGGGGGGGAGGGAGGCGGGGGGATACTCGGCTCATTTTTTTCTGGGTATGTGCCACTTGCCTCTCGGAACCCCTACCCCATTATAGTCCATTCTGTGGCCAATTGTAGACCCCATCTTAGTTACAAGTCCCAAGCAAAAGAGATCAAACGCTTGCTAATCCAAAAGAAGGTCCAAGTTGTGTTAACTTCAATGGACGATAACAACGCAGAATAGCCAGAAAATAAATACCGTAGCACGGATGATTTGTTGGACTTTGTTCTGGACCCAGGGGTTCTGCACTATTGTGCAAGTTGTTAATGTTTAAGTTGTGATTTCATGAACGGAATTCAATGCGAGACAACTGTTAAATATTAAAAAGCAGCATGAACCATTTTTTAACTGCGAATCTTCTCATTTTTAAATCCCTGCTTTCCAGAATTTTCTTATCCCAGAAATCCTGAAAATATGCAACCCTATTCTAGTAACTCTACTAAAAATGTAACCCCATTATAGTCAATCCAGTCATGAAAATGCGAACCCATCTAGCGGCACATCCCCATTAGCCTCTTATAAGGAAGTATCCCCTCCCCAGGTTCTGTCATGGAAACTGAAACTCGAAGTGACTGTGTATGATATTGGTCTAATTGGCATATGTTGGAATACGCTAGTGATTAAGTTTATAGATGGAAAATAGCAAGTCTGGGATAGGATAGGGGTTCCTGGAACCTACAGCGCTAGTCTCAGTGTCCCAGCAGTGCACCACCACCCACTGATTTACAGAGTGCCCCCCTGGAATTGTAATCATCTCAGAAGAGCCTGCACATTTCAAATTGTTTGGTTATAGTTACATGGTAACTTAAAATTGGAAGCAAACTTAACCTCCAGGGCTAAACTTTAGAATACCCATCCACTTATTAGCATCTCATTGAATAAGAATAGCAACTATTGTTATATTCCTCGTTCTTCAAAGCACACTGACACATGAAAATGGTGTGGACGGGTATTCTGAAGTTGCTTCACCGCCAGCTTACTTATTGCTGGGTTATTGTTACTGGCCAATCACACTCTGATCATGATGGACTACTGGACAGGGAATTGATGAAATAAAAACTTTGACAAGACAAAAGGCTCAGTTCTCTGACTTGAGTCAAAATAGTAATGTTGATGGTGATGCAAAAAATACTTCAGAATATAAGAAAGTGAATGACTGCAGGTCATTCCCAAGAGAAATGGTTTATTTTGAGTTTGAAGAAGAAGAAATTCAAAACAACCAGGTTCAAATGAAGAGGGTCCAATCCGAAATATGAGTCATACATCGTGGAGGGTAAATAGGAATTTAGCATATGCCGAGGAATATAGCTAAATTTGATTATGGGTTTATGACCAAGCACAAGATCAAGATTGCTGGGTATTGGGCCAAGTTCTTTTCTTTCATGTTTATGGACTGAGACAGGGTCGAAGTTCAACTTAACTCATAAAAAAAGCAACCAGACCAATATCCACCCATATTGACAGAACTAAGCTTGGTCAATAAAGGATTTATTAGTAGCTTTCAAGGAGATTTTTTTCTTTTTCGACACATCAGGTAAGTTAGCACCATCCTGCCAGCTCATATAGCCATTCACAGTGCAGGGTTTCATTCATCTTGACTGACTGCGGAGCTAGCATAAGACAAACTTAATAAATGTAGCATACTCAAAATCTTCTTGTCACATATTATTGTTAGGGGTTTGCTTATCCTCAACCATCTGCTGAATTTCCCATCATACTCTTCTCTGACCTGGATTACAACAATGGCTCTGATACTGGCAATCAGTACTACACATGTCTCAAAGAAGGTGAATTCCATGTCTGGGGTAGAACAGTAACTGATCAGAGAAGAGAATTCCTATACAGATCACTGACTGTCATGCCTGGAAGGAAAGTCACATTTAAAGGTATCTAATTGCTTTGCGTGACTTTTAACTATGATGATTATAATTTTGTATGTCATGATTGGTGTTTTAAGGGTCTATTATCATAGTATGAATGAAATGAGATTAAGGTTATGAAGTGCTGCTTGGTTGCCTGGAGGAGGGGACAGTACTTCCTTACATGTGCTATGTAGGTAGGTGTGACCTCAAAGGGTATAGTCCCTTAGCCATTTTGATCAGAAATACAGATGTAGAATATTAATCTGGGCAATTTTGGTCTCAAACAGGGTATGGTTTTTGCACTTAAGTCTTGAACCTACCCATTGTTTGTAAGAAGAAGCTACTCTTTTCATCAATAAGACCATCAATAAAAGCCTTTCTTGATGCCTTTAACATCAATCTGGAATGGGGAACTGATACTATAATAGGGCAGGTCTGAAACAGGGTATAGATTAAAGGGTCAGGAGTTATTTAGGGTATCGAATGTTTGGTCTGGTCAAAAATAGGGTAGGGAAAATCACAGAATCTGGCCTTATATAGGGTAAGGGTTTTGGGAAGTCGGCCACACACCCCCACCAAATATTTCTGGGAATACTCCCAGGTTTCCTTGGGACTTTTCTTTACAGCACCTTTTGTTACAATTCGTGACATGCACACTAGCATGGGATGAACGAAGTGTGTTTATTTAGGCAAAGGCCTCACAATATGTGTCACATGTCATTTGGTTATCTCGAGATTACATCTTGTAACACCTTTCTCCATCCAGGCAGGTGTGTTTGTGATATATTTACATGTATGTTTGGACAACAAGTTGTTGGGGTAAATTATTGCATCCAATTAGTGGGGTGACTTGATAAAATTATTATAGTATTTATCCATAAGGTCTCCCCAGTTTAATTATTATACAATTTGGTGACATTCATGAAACTCCTTACATCGCAATGGTAGCTATATGCATGGGTGTTGTTAAATTTGGAGTCACCTATCCCCTTTTTCTTCACATTCTGGGTAAATGGTGTTAACAAATGGTAAGTTCACCTGTAGCATTAAGGGTCAATCAAACATACTCAGCCATAACAGATGTTACAGGTCACTTATAGCACTTATTGATGACAGCTATGATATGGTCCTCACATTGGCCTTGCTTCTTTTCCAGCTGGCTTTTCTAGTGGAAACAGGTTTACTTCTTTCATTTATAACATCACAAACATCTCTAACATACACTTATGGATGTTTGACCATCAAGATGTTGGTGGCTCGTCAGGAATCTGGTATACCCAGTGGGAACACTGGCAGATGGATTTCGCCCTCAAGGTTGAGCCATGTCCAAATTGTACGTCTCCAGATTGTGGTAGAAAAACCTGTTATTTTGGTACATGTGGTACAGATGGTGAATGTCAGTGTTTGAGTGGATATTCAGGAAGTAATTGTTCAACAAGTAAGTTACTTCTTCAGGCTAAATTATTACTATTGACACATTTAACTTCAACCTTGTTCATTTACACGAGAGGAAAAGTCTCACAGACTGCCATACAGAATGGAGTTTTATAAAAAAAATAACTTTAAGTAGTATCTGTTTTGAATTCATAACACTACTTAGCTTCAATTTCTTTAGCATGTACATCAGTATTATATACTTAGCCCCTCTCCCACAGTAACATAAGTATTATCTACTTGACCCATCTCCCCCCTCGCAGTGCCAGAGCAGTTTCCTGGCATCTAATGCCATAATGACTTGTGATTGTGGAGGGCTATGAAGCCAAAGGTAAAGGAAGGAACTCTTATAATGATGTCATTTTCAGGATCAAGTTCTATCAGGGCTGTGCTCTAGAAGTGCACAGGTGCCACAGGTGGTTAACTTTTGCCCACTTTATTTTCATTTAAACTTAAATGTTGGGCACCCAGGATTTCATATCAACCTTATTTAGTAATACTAGTTCTGGATCAAATTGGAATTTGGAGTGTTGGTCTTTGTGGAGGGAGGGAAACTGGAGAACCCGGAGAAAAACTCTCTGAGCAAGACGAGAACCAACAACAAACTCAACCTACATGTGGCGCCGGGCCCAGGAATCATACCCAGGCTACAGTGCTGGGAGGCGATTGCAACTCACCACTGCATCATCCTGGCATCTCCAGTAGCTAGGAATCTTTGGGCTCCTTGTAATTTTTCGTAGATCACAGCCTTGGTTCTGTAGATTGACAATTTATGAATTCTCTCCTTGATAATAAACACTTCTGTTATGATTTAATTTCAGGACCTGGTGATAGTGCTGGGTATCCCTCAATCCAATACCCACTGATGTTGTTTCCCAACACATACTTCAGGGGAGAACCAAAACAAGTGGAACCAGACACTTTTGAAGAGTTTGCCAAAAACAGTCAGAGCCAGTTGGTTTACACTTACCAATCAATGCGCATTTTGTTCAGAAGGAAAATAACCTTTTCTCGTGTTGACCATAATGTCCAGTATGAGATCCCAATTGGACGAGACATTGAGGATATTCCATCTTTCATGGTTATGAATGAGGAAGTTGGTGATGAACTGTGGATCAATTATTCACCTGCGATTGATCTAAGCTTTGCAGTCAAGGTGGATGATAATCCTGCTTGCACTAACTGTAGTGAAGTTGGTGGTTCTTGCTTTACAGGAAGTTGTGTCTGTCTTCCCGGGTATAGTGGAGAGAATTGCGAAAGTCCTGTATAATCTCACTATAGTTAACAATTTTATTAATAACATTCTGTTCTAGTATACCCTGCAAGCAGAGTCTCCTTTGATCTTCCTAGACAAATCTCTCCTTCCTCTTCCCGATTTGTCTAGGAAGATCGAAGGAGACTCCGCTCGCAAGGTATGAGTGGCCAAGTGGCTTAGGGCACTGGTGTTGTAATCTGGAGGTCCGGGATTCAAGGCCGCCACTCTGCTTTTAGCGGGCTTTGTTTCTTGGTACTCCCTAGTTCAAATTCTCAGTCACGCTTTGTAAATAGCTGGTCTTCCTCCTGCTAGTTGGGATTTTTAACTACGCTACACCCTTATTTATTTGAAATATTTGTTTCGTATTTTTCAGTGGCATGCCTGTAAGCTAGATTTACATTTTTTTAAGATTAACGTTTTAACTTACCTACTTACATGGTTGAAGTAAAGATAATACCAAATAGCATGTTGCATCATCTTCCAGTGTTCCTGAGTCACAACACATTTTATTCAGGTAGTTTTCTGCACTTGTGCATAATTTCTGAGTAGAGTCTACCTAGGAATTTTTACTATTTAACGCAGCGGTATTTATGTTACAATGACTTTTGTGTACAAGTTGTAAATATTTGTGCAAGTTGTTGATGACATACACATCTATATTCGACTGTTGTTTTTTTCTGTAATAAAACCTGAAGGAATAAATGTTTCATGTTTCATATTTCTTGTGTTTGAAATTTGGGATTTAATCACTTCACCCCAATTGCACGAGGCTAACAAAATTTTGGGATAAGCAGAAACAAAAGCTCCCGAGATTTCCTTTTTTCCGCTTCTAAAAGTTGTAAAGCCTTCCAGCGTCATCCTGTAGCTTGCTAAGGGATGGACCATTAGAAAAGTGTCGGGGGTGGGGGAAGGGTTTGGACTTTTTCAGCTTGCAATTTCTTTTTCTCGCTCACTGCCTCTGCAGGATTTTTTTTCGGCGTAAGGTTCCTGGCGTGAATTTTTTTGGAGGTGGCGAGGGGGGAGGAAGAGTAAAATTCCCCTATGCCGCAATCTTGATGTTGACAGCTTTCCACAATCCGGCAGTCTGAAATTATTCTAGACTTTCCACGCCGGAAAAACTCATCCAGTCTTCAAAACTGTAGATATTTGTTTAGAAATGTTAAGCGATTTCAATTGTAATTTTGGCTTTGTGGTTGAGAAAATTTTCGAGCTTGGGCATACTCAACTGAGGCGGAGCGCATTTTCCTTTCGTAAACGGTCGATGCCATTTTCGCGACACTTAGAATTTTTTTCTAACTAAACGAATTTTTCTCTACTCAATTAAAGAAAAAGGAAAATTTGCATGTACCACCTAGTATCGATCCTACCTTTCTTACTGGAAATTAGCAGATTTAGTTGCCCAAAGGGAAAACTGTTTGCGCGCGCAAATTCAGCGCGAGGAGAAATATCGTATTTCGAACGGATGATGTAAACAATGGCATCTATTGTGTCGTTTGACAAGTTGCGAGATTCAAGGAGCTAGCGAGGTTATAGCAGTAAGAGTTTTCAAACGACGATAAAAGCGCCATAATGTCAGATGAAGTTTACATTGCAAGGACGAGCGAAGCAATCAACACGGAAACAGAGCGTATTGTAAAGGCCACTCAGGTGATAGTGAACGTGACGAAAAAAATTCGATCAACAAGAATTGCGCTTGCCAGAGATTACAAGCTTGCAAAAATGAGATATTTCAAATTTACACACATTGTTGAAACGACGACTGGACCACCCACTGTTAACGTGAGCTACGGGTACCAGATAATCCCCACGAATAAAACCAAGGTGAGAATCATTAGAGGAAAATACAGAGCAAAAGTCATATTTTATTCATAAAAAGTTATCAAAATGTTATTAAACTGAACACTTTTCGGATTCTACTTTGTGCGTTGAAAGTAGCCGTTCTAAGAGGATAAAATTGGTACCCAAATGCCATTTAACACTCCTCAAGGAGCCGCTATGAGAAATAAGATTTCTTGAGAGACCGCCTGTAAAAGATAAAAGATAACGGGGAAAATTATAGGGAATGAACTATTTAAGAATTTGAAGAGGTTAGAGATAAGTTGCGGAAAATGATAATTCATTGCCAGCTATTTCTCGAGATGAGAGCGTCGAGATGATATTGCTCTGAAATGGTGAAGGTATCAAAAAGAATGCGTTTATTAGAAACTTTTAAGTTTCTAATACATAAGAAAGAAAGATTTTCAAAGAGTTGAGAGATCATCGTGGTTTTGTACGATTTTCAGGCAGCACAATTATTTCATCTCAATTCCTATTATAGGAAGAAGAGGAAGCAGACGAGAAGCAAGGAGAGGACGAAGGAGACGATAAGATGGAAGAAGAAGAAGAAGATGATGATGATGATGATGATGATGATGATGATGATGACGAAAGAAATGGTGATAATGATGATGGTGATGTTGACGTTGGTGATGTTGGTGGTGAGGAAGATGACGATGAAAGTGAACTGGAGGATAAAGAGGACATTTTATCTGTAATCAGGAGAGTTACTGCAATTCTTGAGGAAAGGAAAGAAGAGCAAGATGGCGGGGAGGAAGAAGATGATGATGACGGCGGCAGTGGTGATGTTAACGGTGGAGGTGATAATAGTGAGAATGCAAGTGATGACGATGATGATAGCGGTGGTAATTCTGATGACGATGACGAAGATGAGTGTGAAGTGGAACATGAAGAGGACATTTTAACTGTCATCAGAAAAGTTCTTGAAGAGAAAATGAAGGAGCGTGAGGAGGAACTGAAGGAAGAGGACGATGACGATGATAATGAAGGAGAAAAAGATGTCGATGATGATGACGACGATGATAATGGTTATGAAGGGGACTGTGATAGTGATGGTGATGACGCTGATGTGAACAAAGAAGAACAAGACAAAAAGCATGTGGAGATTAAAGAAGAGGAACTAGAAGATGAAGCGACCAAGGTTAAGAAAGAGGAAGTGGAGGAGGACAAGGAAACAGAAGAAGGAGTGGAGGTACAGGAAGGAGAACAGGAGAAGGACAAGAGAGAAGAAGCTAACCTTAAGGAACGTGAAGAGGAAGAGGGAGAGGGGATAACTAAGATGAAGAAAACGCGTAGACGTCGCAATGTTATAGTAGGATGGCTTTGCGGCAAAATTGTTAAGGCGTTTGTTAAAAAGAAGGTTCTTCTGTAACTTGACTTTTAAATCCAACCCAGTAGACTGTCTGTGATTAAGTGTCATGTAACGCGGGTCCATTTTGCTGCTCAAGAACTGAGACTTTGTTATACAATCCAAATATGACCCTGTATGGGCAATTTTGAACTCTTCCAGTGGACCTTCTGAGGTCCAATCTTTTTAGTGTTATTATGGTTGTATGTTTCTTTTAACGTGTCTTATAAAAAATAAACCAAGTTGTTAATGAAAGTAGTGTGTAACCACTGTATTTCTAACGATAATTAATACCCTATCTAGGTTCAAAAGTACGTAATTTTTAGAGGTATTGAAAAGGCTGCCAAACGCCTTGTTAAGGTGGTACCTAGCAAAAAATGAGGCGATGTTTTAAAAAATTCCACGTTTTGAAAATATAAGATTTAAGACCTTTGAACAGTTGTTAAAAACATTTTGAAACCGTCATAGCAACGGCTGTTTACATTATGACCAAAAATAAAGATTATTTTCAACATATATGAAGGATACAGCGCCTAGCTACATATAGCCGAACAAACTCACAACTTCAATTTACTTACAGTGAATTTCCTTGCCATTTCTAGGTAAATTGAGATAAAATTGCGTTGATTAGTCTTCTGTGGAAGTGTAAGAAGGGCGAAAGATTGACGATTACCGCTAATTCGTTCACGAAAACAGATCAACTCGACGGATTTCGCTCGCCATGGCGCTCCGGATAAGAAAATTCCTCCCGCTCCAGGAACCAATCAGATTGCAAGATTTGTTGAATTCCGCCGGCTCACGAGATGAAAAAAAGATAAATATATGTTATTGCTCGGCTGGGAGGTCCGTATAGGGAAGAGCTGCGAGCAAGGCCTTGAAAATGCTGCCAGAGGCCGCAGATTTTCATACCCGAAGTCACAGTTTTTCACTTTACTGACCGACCCTAAGCCCGCCAATAACGTTTTTATCTCTTTTTTCCTGCAGTCAATTGGCTTACAAGTGGATTCGTTTGATAGTGACAAACCACATACGAGGAACATACGAGCACATACGGGTACCTACGAGTGCATACGAGTAAAATACGAGTGCATGTGAGTAACAAGTAACATACGAGTGACATACAAGTACATACGAGTAACATACGAGTAACACACAAGTACATGCGAGTAACATACGAGGAACCTAAAAGTACATACGAGTTACATACAGTATATAGAGATACATACGGTAATTTACAGTTTATTTCAGAATACTTTGTTTACGTACGAATACACAGAACATACGTTGGCAGTAGGCAAATAAACATGTAATGCACCATTTTTCTCTTGACATGTAATGGAGCCGAAACCAATTGTGGAATTGCAGACATTTTAGGGATCCCACTGATGAACAGTTACAACCCGTAGATACCTTTTTTAGCAACTACTATAATTTGCAGTCTGTTCACTTTGAATTATACATGTGCGGGTCATGTCTTGCACACACATATAATTTGGTTTTATCAACTGAGTTGATAATGTGAATTAGCCACCGTAAAGAGATTCAGAAGCTAACGTTTCGAGCGCTAGAAAGACGACATCGTGCGTGCGAAAAGATTCTGCCAGTATCGGGATACTGGCAGAATCTTTTCGCAACCGCCATTAATTTCATTCAAACGCGACAAAAACATAGGTAACTTTTTAGTCAGAAGTGCTTTTCAAACGAGTGAACAACCCGGTACTTTTAAATGTGCACGCGCACGATGCAAAACATGTCCTTTCATTTGCAACGTTGAAAAATTGTCGGGACCCAAGCGATCTATTAAGATCACTGATCATTTTACCTGTACCTCAGCCAATGTCATCTACTGTATAATTTGCACCCTTTGCAAAAAGTTATACATCGGCGAAACAGGTAGACGACTAGGCGACCGATTTCGAGAACATGTGACGTGACGTAGAGAAAGACGACAAAAACGCATCTAAACCGGTCGCTAGACACTTTAATCTGCCGAATCATTCTACGCACATATGACAGTCTGCGGCCTCTCTCTACATCAAGGAAGCACAGAAAGCCGCAAAACTCTAGAACAAAAATTTATTTTTCAAATCGGCACTCTTAATCCTCACGGTATCAACGAGCGTTTTTCATTTAACTAATTTATTCTGTTTTTCACGTTGCCAGGTACCAACAAATAGCTTAGCTCCATACTTCTGTATATAAACCACACAACCCACAATTCCTAGATTCGCTCCGACGAAGGGCTAGCGCTCGAAACGTCAGCTTCTGAATCTCTTTACGGTGGCTAATTCACATTATCAACTCAGTTGATAAAACCAAATTATCTTGTAATACTCCCACCGACGCAGCACCACAGTTTCTTTAGAAACTTACCCCCTTTACTCTTGCACACACAGGCGAGCACACGCAAGTGCCACGCACATGCGCGTACCACACACATTCGCCTGTACCACTTACATAGAGGATATTACACGGTGGCGGGAAGATGTGATTTTTATGTTCGAGTGGCAAGAACAATATCTCACGAGTGAGCGCGCAACGATGACGTTGTTTTTGACTATTTTCCGAAGATTTTCGACCAATTTTCCAAAGATTTCCAAAGATTTTCCAAAATTGTTCCGAAGGCCAGACGAACGTTCCCGAACATTTTCCGAAAATATCCGAAGATTTCCGAAGATTGCCGAATACTTTCGAAGAGGACCAGAAGATGTTTTGGTCATACACCAAAAAATTAAGTGCGATTTAAGAGGCAAACTTAATATCAGTGAAATCATCGGTGTCTTCACTAATGAGGACAGGAACCCTGGCCTGGTGAGGATATGGAAAATTCGCCACTCAACTTCCGGATGTAGTTTTGTATGAATTTTACGAGTGGTGTATTTCCAGTAAAACAGTCGTGTCTATATAATAATAAACGCAGTTTACGATGATTGCACACGATTTAGCACGCGCAAATCTCTCTTCTTTATTGTTCTACCCTGAGAATTGGTCCATATTTTTTTTACATAGAGAAACTTATTACTCAATTCAAAACAACGAGAAAAAATGATAGATCATTGTACTCATTTTGGATAAAATGATGATTTACCTCTGTGGTGAGGACCAGCTGTACAGAAAAAGCCGCCATTTTTATATGCACGCGAGCTAATCACGAGTGGAATTATGTCCAGTGGGGATGCGTACTGAAGTACTGGAGAAGGACCTTGAATAAAGCCTAAAAATAGACAACATAACTTTGAAATGAATTTTCCACTTCACAAAGTATTAATCATTGAAAATTGAAAATTGAAAAACGACCTATAAACTCGTTAGGCGGGTAACTGTAACTAGACATACTCGAGAACTGCAGCAAAACATAACGGCGCTATGAAAACCAGTGTTATGAATGTGTGCAAGACATGACCCGCCCACGTGTAAAAATGAAATAGAAAAACGGTACATTCCAGCTTTAGCACCCTCGTGCCATCGTTTTTTGCTCCTAAATAAAATTTAAAAAAAATCGTATGTTGCCCCTGTGTACTCGTTTCCCGGGGGGTGGGGGGGTGGGGGGCACTTGACCCATGTTTGGATACAGGGGTTCCGCCGAGGGTTTGAAATCCTGACCCTGTTTGGGACAAAAATATGCTCCAAACCCTACCCTTTGTAGGACAACAGCCTCCATTTGAAGACCCAATTTAGGCTCTCTCCTCCGCAGAAACCTCTTTCCTGCTGCTTTGACCGTAAAGTTCTCTTGGCATAGGGCAGGGGAAAGGGAAAAAACGGCAGCGCGTGGGGAATGCCGGCGTTCCCCGCGCGCCCTCCCAAACCTAATAATATTTTAAAATTTATCATAGGAGGAGAGCGCTCAACCTCATTCCCAGGGCCTCTCTTCTCTGCCTCCTTTGGTCGTTGACCAAGGGAGGCAGAGAAGAGAGACCCTGGGAACGAGGTTGGAGAGCGCTGAGCTGTTTAGGACAAGTGACGAAATGAACACTCTCTAGTTTTACAGGAATTTGAACTATTTAATAAGTAATTCAAATCAAAGAAACAATACTCGATGCGTCTAAAACCCAGTTGTTGCGTCTCTACACTTGGACTAAACAAAAAGCCATAAAGCATCAAGCTCTGAATTAGTTAGCGTAGCAAAATGTCGTCATTGCATCTATAGAAAGATGATTTTTTTACTAGCAAATCAAAGAAGACTGTAAAGAGGAATGGTTTCTTCAATTACTGCATAATGATTAAAACCTTTATAGAACTTTTACAGACAAAAATATCCATAAACAATATATACTGTATATATATTCCAGCGGGATCCCTCATGCCTGTGCGACACAGTGACATTTTTCTTTCATAATGTTATCCGACACAGAAACTAGACCTACCGGTACGATCTGTTCTGTCAATGCGCGCTTGTTAATACTGATAAGTGGAAAATATTTTAAATTAAGATACCGACAACAATAGCATTTTTCTCCAGCAAATGATCGATTGACGACATTGTAATGTCCAGTTAACAGTCGGTTTGCTCAGTTGATATTATGCAAATCATGAAAATCAGGAAAAGAAATGCGTCGCTTGTCCGCGCCCTATCGCATGCTCTTTCAACTTTTCGCAGGCTTCGGGTCGCAGCCCGGGGGTCGCAGGCTAAGAAAAGAAAGAGACTTCTTCCAGTCTGGCTTTAAGTCTCTCGGCTCATAATACCATACTCTGTTTAGGACAGGTTTTTAACCTGCTTAGGACAGAGGAAAGTCAAATTGTATTCCCTGTTTAAGACAGCGAGGCCAAAAAGCCATACCCTATCCAGCGGCACGTCACCGGAATAAGGGAGCAGCCCCCGGGACTCGTATGTAACCAATGCATGCGTGTATAACCCGCATATTGCCGTACTATACGTGTCTGTAACTAGTCGTATGTTACTCGTATGTACTCGTATGTACTCGTATATGCTGTTTTAGTCACGCTCTTTACTCAAGTAAAACTGACTTGATTGAACATCAGTATCAGTTAACAGACTTCTATTGGCCTTGCACTTAACGACACTCCCTCAAAATGAGGAATAAAGCTTTTAAACAACTACCAAGAAAGTGATGCACTGCACCAAAAAAATTAATTAATTATTCATCCCTTCTTCCCGATGCGGACTGTATTGTTTCCTAAGCCTCGGAGCTAAGTAAGAAATTTAATATATCGAAATTGGCCCATTTAGTTGTCAACTGATCTAAACATGTTAAGTCCAGCTCATCGCTGTTTGCAAGCAAAATGCCAGTTAGTACAAACCTGGTATTCCCAGCGGGTGGCAGATTAATCAGCTGGTGTCAGGCTACAATACAGTTCTTTTGTGTTTCCATCTTTGGTCCTTAGATGACTAAAAATGAATTAGAATTAAATCTTAGACATGTAAATATTTTGAAGAAATGTTGTGTCTTCAGGTGTACCCCCACCTTACATTTTTCTTGTCTGTCTAAACATCTTGTCAACCAAGCGATCTCTGAACGTTGACATCACGCAACGCGAGGAGTAACGCAAGATTTTCGGTTCGGTTGGGACTTGAACGAGTTCATGCAAGATGGCGTCGAATTTTGAAGTTATACATTGGGGACAGCTGATTTTCACCCATGTCAGCAAACCTCCTGTGCTTATCAGTAAGGAATCAGTCAGATTAGGGAGGAAAGAAGGTGATGGTCATGTTATAGCAGCTAAGTCTAGTAAGCAGACCTCCGATTAGCAGGTCCCGCCATGACAGTTTAAATTATAAGGGTATTCAGTAGTGCAGACGCATTTGGATTGGGTTGCTTAAAATCTAGACAAGTAAAAGACTTAGTTAAAAAGCCTATGCGAAGTTATCATTGTTGACCCTGCTAAAGTGCCTATTGTGTTATACTTTGTTCTTCAAGAGAATTGATACATGTAAAATAGGTGGTCCGAAGTGGCCCTACATTCTGCAAGATTGCTCCCTTGATCCTTTGGTCGCCAAAAATGGCAGCAAGCAAGTAAACAACACAAACTTATGTTTTTTGGCAGTAAAATGATGAATGTGCCATTACCATGGCAACATGAATAAATATAAATAGGTTTTTAAAATCAGTTGTTTATTTGCAGAAAATCTAGTCATAAGATTTCTAATTTGCATGTGACAAGTTTAACGATGCTCACAAGTTAACACTGTTTTAATAATAATCGTATCTATAACAAACTTCTTGATCGTGATTGGTTCTTGGCATGCCTATTTGTCATGTTACCGGTGCATGATCATGTGGGTGTCCAATTAGAGGTGTCCGATTTGAACTTTTTGTAATCGGATACCTGTAGTTGGATACCCATGTCAATTACGCACAAATACAAATACACGTCAATTACGCACGCTTTAATGTTTTTTTGCAATGTTTCGCACAGTTTTCAACATTTATAAAAAGCGCTACAATTATTTTCGCTCAAAATAACTTCCCAAAAGACATTTTTAATTCCAAAATTTGTTATAGAAAAGATATCAGTGACAACACCTACATGTATTGCTATTAATATGCCAAACAGAGAACTATTTGCTGCTGAAACAAAGAGTTCTTTTGTTTTCAACATTTAAATAACAAAAACAATGTTCAATTTTGAAATTACTCGCACGATTACTCCTTGAATATTTGTTATCAATAATTACTATTACTAATTTAACTGAGAGATCTCTAATTATCCCCTGTGGAGCATTCACTGGAATATCTAAATTTTCCTTTGTGAAAGTTTAATTTTTTTTTAATACTCTAGTTACTTATTTCCTAAAGTATTTTTGCGCCAGATTTTGTGAAATTCTAACGAGAAGTAGGTGTATATATATCTGAGAAAGCTACTCTGCATTCACTCACACGTTTTTGACTTACTATACATGCACTGCATTTAACTGGGTTCTTTTGGTTGCAAAGAAAAAGCTGAGAATTGCTGGGTTCTTTGCGTCGACACCTTTTCTAGTACACCTTTGTAATAAAAGACTTAAAACCATCAATATACTCTGTTCAAATATGAAGGGAAATAGCTAGCACAGATAGAGTTCACATTGAGCAAATAAAATGATTGCTGTATCGATGCAATGTTTGTTTTTTTGCAATCCATGTGTGCATGCTGAATTGCATCAGCAAGAGTGTTTGCAAAAACTGTGTTCGGCCACCTTAATAAATCCAAATGTGACATACAATATTGCTGTCTCTGTTATGTTATTTCACAGATTGCGACATTAGCTTTGCTGGAAATAAATTTGTGTCTGGACATCACTGTACTATCTCAAGAGATTCAGATGGTAAAGTTTGGCTTCAGGACTTCAGGTGATTCAATTCTCCTGGAATATGTTTTTCTCAGACAAAGTTGAAACTATTAAAATACTTAGTCTTTGTATTTTATAAATCTTTGTTGTCGTGTAATGATGTTTTGTTGAATTTCTAGCACTAATGGATCTTTGCTCAATGGGAAGAAAATAAAAAAAGATGAGGTCAGTGAATAAAAGAGTTAATGATGTGTATTTCAGCTAATTTTATACACCATGTCTACCAGGCCAAAAAGTCTTTTTCCTAAAAAATGTTTAAAAAAAGATTAAGAACTCACTGGAACAAGCTAGGAAAGGAATTCTGGGTTCTGCTTACAATAATACTTAAGGCACTGTATATAAAAAATGCTATCTATAAAGAAAATAAATTGCAGTACTTATAGAGAAAGCCTTATCAGCCTTAGCTGGTTTTCACAAGGGTCCTTTATCTCGGTCGAAATGGTATTTGGCAATGTTGGTCTTTATGGATGAAGGTAAACTGAAGCAACTCACCTACATGTACAGTATATCAAACATCCAGAATCAAACCTGGGCCACAACAGTGGGTTGTGAACACTCAAATTTATTATTAAAAGCACATTTATCTAGAAAGTAACAAAAAAATGCACTAACCTGCAAATAGCATAGCCTAATCTAGGCGGGTAGTGTAGTTGATTAGTCAAAATAACTCATGGAAAAACTTAGCGATGTGACATCCCTGCTGTCATCAGAATTAATCATTCAAGTATGTAGTTGCCATTTATTTTAATTGTTATGGTTTGTTAACACTATTTAATTTATTATATTCGTTTATAGAAAATCCTAATTTGCCACAATGATCAAGTACAAATAGTACATCGAAAGGACCATCCTGGCAGTGGTGAGTACTTTCTCTCTTACCATCTGGTATTTTGTTTTAAAGAATTGTTGCATCTAGACTAGTTAACTTTCTTCAACTTTATAACATTAGTAAACTTAAAGTTTTTTATTATTGAATGCTTTATCTTGTTTTTATTATAGTAATTTCTTCTTAACTAAAATATTATGTCATGTTTACTTATGTTATGTAAATGATCCCCTTTCACTTCCATTATGTAAGAAATAGAAATCATGCACTGTATTTCTATCGAGTTTTAGTATAAATTTACTAGCATTCTATCACAAATGCCGTTCTCTGATTGGCTATGCTACTCACTATCTATTCTGTGATAGATGGTGAGTAGTGTAGCAGTGTACTCTTGGCGGCAAAATGAAGGTCGTTTCTTGGTGTTTTTGAAGTGCCTGTGAAGAGGATTTAGATAAAGTTTTGAACGACTAGTAGATTTATACTAAAACAATTAGATTATTCGTTCTTGATTTATATGCGTGATAGTTGACTCGGGCTGCGCCTCGTCAACAATCACGCGATAGAAATCTCGAGCTCATAATCTAATTGTTAAATAGAAACACATTTAAGTGAAAGTTTGGGAGAACAAGAAATGCTGTGGGAACACAAGCCCTTTGGCGAGTATTTCCACAGCATTCCTCGTTCGAGTGTTTCAAGTTCTCCCAAACTTTCTTCAGTATTAATTAAACAATGGGATTAAAAGTTGTTGGAAATCCACACCAATGTTTGTGAACAATTTCCAAAAGTTACTTCCAAAGATAACTGAAGATTTTTTAAACACTTCTGAGCAAGATTCTGGAGATTTTTTTATCATTAAACTCATTAACTTTAAGTACAGGGTCAACAAAATGATATCAAAGATGATCTACATCATAGATATTATCACATAATTATTATTAATAGTGTTCAATTATGGTACAGCTTTTTCAGGGTTGAAAGTCTTTCTATAACACAGTTACAGTTTATAAAAAAAGTTTAGCATGTGGTGTTAGATGAGACACATCATTTTTGAGTTGGGTCATAATGAGATAAATATAATTACCTAATGTTTGCAGATATTGCATTTGTGTTTCAAGACTTGAAGGTTTTGAGGGAGGAAGCTGTGTTACTGGACAACACTTTAGAGTATAGTAATGATACTGGTCTGTAGCAATTCTGTGCAAGTTTTACATATTATCATCATCATTCAACACCCTGTATGTGCCAAGAGCCAAGTAACTTAATAGTTACATAAACAGAGTTTTCCTTGTACCTTCATGTGATATCTAAAACTTTAACTCCTCCTAGGTTTCAAGTTCAGAGCTGTTTTAATCTATAATTTGACAATTATGTACATCTAGTCTTTTTAGGACTACGCTATAAGTACTCAGACAGTTATTTATTTATTTATTAGACAAAATTTGTGAAAACCTGCAAAAAAGAAAATCATTCAAGTAATGAAAGGTCTTGGACAATAGACTGGATTAGCAACAGGATGTGAATGCCAGATGATGACTGGAGGGCGCATGGAATAGCCTGGATTCTGTTCTAAATTGACCATATTTGGGTATTTTTTTGTGCATGGCGTCGTCAAGTGACGCTCCCATTGTCTTGCTAATTAAGCCTAATTTGTCATTGGGGGAGTAGGGGTGGCACAGTGGTGGCAGCCCTCGCCTTCCACCAATGTGATCCAAGGTCGATTTCAGCCCAGTGCCATGTGCAGGTTGAGTTTGTTGTTGGCTCTTGCCTTGCTCTGAAGCAATTATAGAAATATGGTATAACTCCTGAGACTAAAAGGATTAGTGCAGTTCTAACAGTTAAAACATTTCATACCAGTTCAAAATATTTTGTATTGGTTCAGAAGCAAATTGTACCAAAGGTAAAATTGAACTACAGCATATATATTTTATTTTTTTTTAGAAGAAGACATTTCTGAAGAAGAAGATGTTAAGGCAAATGAAACAGGTTCAATCTCTCAAAAAAGATCTCATAGTGAGGTATTACTATATAGTAATACAAACTATAATTTGTACCATTTTTGTGTATTATTGCTAAATCTCAACAGACCAATGAAAGAATAACTGAATAGATTTCGTTGTATAATATTATTTTAGTCAAGACAGATTCCATTAACTGCTGCTAATATAAGCCCTGGGCTTAAACAGCTTCATAAGGGTTTTTAGATGGGCTTATAAAGAGAGGGACTTATATCCGAGGGGGGTTTACAACTGGAATACCAAAAAAATGTTTTTGAAACAAATAACTGATGCAGTACATGTCAATCAAAATGGGTTTTTTGTTTACTGGTAAATAGAAGTTTTAAAACATGATCATTATATTATAATAAATCAAATTCAAAACAAGGAAAGCTAGAGGGGGTTATTACTGAATGTATTTTTTGATTTGCAGGTTAATAGGCTTGTAACCAGGGAAGGGGGGTTGGGGGTTTCTTATAAGCAACAGTTCAGGGAAATTAAGTCATTCTATTTATTTTCAGACTGGAGACACTGATGAAGGTCCTGCATTGAAAAAGACCCATCAAGAAGAATCAACCTCAGACAGCAAGAAAACTGACCTTCCAGCCCATAACTCCCTTGCTGACACCTTGCTTTGTAGCATCTGTCAGGTATGGAGGAACGGCTGGAAAACTTAGCTACACTGCTTTAATAAAAGTTATGTCAAAAATACTGCCACATTCCTACTACAGTGTACATACTTTTTAAAGGTCGGAATGATTTTTTCAAAATCATTGTCTCAATATTGGCATTTATTCAAATTTAATGTAAAATGATTTTGCAGTGAGTCAGTCTTTTTTATTTGGTTTATGAAGCCATTTTGGAGCATTAATATTTCTTGCAAATGAGAAAGTCTTGGGGTCACAGAAAGCCCCAAATAATAACCATTTACCACTCCTCCTTAATATCAATTTTGTTAAGATTGTCATATAATTTTATACAATGTAGAACAGATTGAGTGGGACTTCGTTTTTTTATGACTGAAAATTTAATGGGGCTAAATAGAGAAAATTTGGTATTAAGTTAATTTAATCATAATTAACTTAATGTGTCAATAAATTTGAAAATGGACCGTTAGGCTTAATTAACTTGTTGATAACCAAGGAGGTAACCATGGCAATCTCCCATGGGTCACCTCCCCATGGCATCTGTCACTCTGAAATCTCAGTGGAGAATAAGGTCGTGTTCTATTGGGATCAACCGTTTCTGGTTAGTTGGGTTGGTTGAGTTGTTTCGTGTTCTATTGGGAAAAAACCGTTTTCGGTTGGTTTGGTTGCTTAACTTTTTCAACTTGCATCAAACTGGGTTGAAATGGTTGAAAAAGCATTGGTAACGACCGCTGTTGTTTTTGCGGGCTCTAACAGCTGCTACTTGCGTGATTAGTTGTGCAATCAGTACTGCTCATGTGACGCTCCTTGTAAACAAGAAGGATGGTGTCCGCATAGTTCATCCTCTGATTCATGTTTTATGACACCTTCTTCTAAAACCTCCGAGAGAACAAAAGAGACAACAGCACGAGTACGGTGAGAACCCGCCATGTTTACCCCGTGGATTCACGGACAGGAAGGTTACACGGTAGTCTGGTAATGACTATTCCCAGGAGTGACCGCGTTTCAACCGAAAATGGTTGGAAAAGTGTTCCATTGGAAAACGTCAACTGCGTTAACCTAAACCGCTTTCGGTTGAAACGGTTGATCCCAATAGAACATGACCTAAGTGTGCTTACCTGGACACAGGACCCACTATGAACCAAACGGTTTGCTGGGAGGGAGCAAACCAAAGGCAAAAGCGCCCAAGCTATGCAGACCACAAGGGTGAACCTACACAGCAATGACACATGCCCATGGCGATCATCTGCTGGCCAACAGCAGATCTCCCAGTTGACTCTCACTGATTATTTATCTCATTAGGGTTCAACACATCAGTCACAATGACATTTATTCAGACATTTTTAAATCATAAATTTCAATTTTTTCTCCTATAGGACATATTTCATGATTGTGTGAGGTGGGTCAATAGATTTACATTCATTGATGTATTATATTCTAACCTATTTTTAATTAAAACTAGAATTATTAAATGTACATGTATTATAAGGTGGCATCCACTTGGAAAAAAGATCCATATTCCAGATGAATAACAAAAGGATTCTTTCTAAAATGGTTGACAGCTGCAATGCAAATATAGATCAACATCATTTTTTCAACAATAGTGCAAGAAATCCCACGAAAGAGGGAAATTTTGCTCAGAGTTTTTCGTATATTTCACATTCGACTGACTATGATCTGGGTACCATTGGAAAGATATTTTCCTCCTGTAGAACCTGAGTGTTAGTGATGACATCAGAAGTGGACTTAAGGCCATTGATCATCACCTGCAGTTACCGGCAGCACAGGCATCAATGAGTTAATGAAAAAGAAAAATTCTACGACAAATAAATATGTTCAAAGCATAGTCAGATTACTTTTGTTAAGTAAAAGGTATTTATTATTAATAATATTTTCTTTTTAATAGCCTACAGCCTTGTATTCACTCATTCTGTGCAGCATGTTATTCACAGTGGATGAATCGATCCAGTGATTGTCCCAGTGTAAGTAACTTTTATAAAAATCGGCAATATGGTCAAGCCTCTACTAACTGCCATAACTGTCACCTCACTGCATTGTGCAGTGGCAGAAATTCTTCTGTGGGAAGGGAATGGATACTGATATGATCGGTCAGTTCTACCCAGAGTGGGCATTGTATAGAGATTTCTGATCACTGAAAATAATTAAAAATCAAATATTATTTAAATTTTGTTAAAACACCCAATTGCATCTGAGTTTGCAAACATCTATCTGATGTGAAAATTAATACAAACAATAAACATTTGGCATGGATTGTTTTTTTTTATGAATTAGAATCATTTAATAAATGTTCACTTGGTGAACTTTATTGTCTGCTTGAAAAATATCCAGAAAGTTTGTGGTTTTGAATGATGTTAAAAGTTTTGAGAAGTTACCTGTCCTTTATATGTAGTTTAATAGTTATTTTGCTGTTGCTGTTTACAGTGAATTTCTAGTTGAATTGATGCTGTTAAAAGTAACTTATGGTTGGTGGCAATTGATCTGGAACAGGAAAATACAAATCAAACTAGCATGAAACTATTTTCAGCTGACCTAAAGTTCATCTCCACACTGCAACTAACCAGTTCACATAAATCCACTCTGGGTAGAGTCAGTTACAAAGTGTACACTCATGTAACAAAGTGAATAAACATGAGGCCAATGCACCTCCCTAATCATTAAGCATTTAATATCAAAAGTTTAAGTTCAGATCTGCTTTTGATTTGGTAGTGTAGGAAAAAAGTTGAAAGAATCAGTAAAAATCATGTCATCAACAACTTTGTGGAAGCATTCCTTAAAGAACATCCAGGTAAATGAATTTGAATATGATTGTAAAAATAATGACTAGGATTTATTCCCTGAATTGGCCCTTCACACAGCAGGGGCAAATTACATCCTGAGTGCATGCACATACATTGAAGTCATGTATTCGCTGTATAGATTCAAAGAAAGTGTGACTGTACAATTTTTGCAAAGCTGCATGTTGACCCAGTAGCCTTTGACAACAAGTAACTAAAGCTTGCATCATAAGGAAAGAATGTTTTGTAGCTTTGTGTCGGCAAATGATTATGAGTTGTGGTAAGGAAACATCTTCCATGAAGTTCGGCAAAATAATGGCCACGATGACCTGCAGATCGATCTGTAGCAGAAAATAATTACAAATTTTCTGATTTATAGCTCAGCAAGTTCATTGTGAACATAATTGGTTGTCAGAAAACAAACTTTCCATGTTGTGTAACTCGCTAAAAGGTGGTGTTTTGTGGTCTGAATGGTCAATTCAGATTTTTTATTTGTGAAACTGAACAAGATCTAAATTTGAGCAATGTAAACAAATGCAAACACACAATTAAAAAAGACGTTTGGCAGCATGCCGTCTTGCACGGTCGCTGGTCAAAACTTTATTGTCTCAAGAAATGTTTGCTATAGGTGTTGCCAATCAGTATCTGAAATATAATTCAAAGTTGAAAATCTCACTTTTTAAAGATTGCAGACTGGTGGTGTTTTTCAAAACTTTTAACCAGAGAACGTCTTTTTAACTTTTTCAATTATGCCCCCTGGTTACTCATCGATTTTTAAACATAATTCAAAGTGTTGCCAACAGTTCAATCGCCTTTCTTGGAAAATATTTTGTTCAGTACATTAGTTAATACTTACATGTAATTAATTAAAACACTCTTACTGCAGGCTATATTCTTTTTATCACTAGATCAGATTCTCATGCAGATCATTATCTGACATTCAATCAAACTTAGTTTGAAATCTATTGAGCCATTCGAAAGCCACCAAAGTAGACCAAACATGCACTCTAATAATTGATTACTACAAGTATGTCATTTTCTAACATTTTTTTCTTAAACATACATGTTAAAGCAAGTACATTTGTACTTTGATTAAAGGCAACATTTCAGTTTCAGTGTTTTGTATTATTTAACAGAAAGACGGCGATCAGAAGAAGAACTAAGAGAAATGGATTTAAAAAACAAAATCACGGAGGACATGGTGAGTGAATCTGGTACAAGATAACATACCGTCTTGCTAATTTATTCATCAAAATATCGAATTTTATTTGGTTTGCTATTCGACGCTTGCCTGCATTTCAAGTTCATTGATATTGCAAGTAACTACCACAATTGTTCAAGATTAACCACTCCAGTTTAATTCAGAAGATTCAATTTTTTAAGTCGGGACAAATGGGATAGAAGTAGTATGAGCTAACAACAGAATTGGTATGAAACTCTGAAAGAATCAGATTGAATTACTGAGATAATTAGTTTGAAATATACTAGAAGCTGTGAAGATATGATGGCCTATTGGTTGGTTCTCTTGTCTTAAGATGGAGCGGTCCTGGTTCAAGTCTTCACTGGGATCAATGTGTTATGATCTTGGGCAAATATCCTTAACCCATTGACTCCTGGAACGTTTTGCCAAAAATGTGTTTTTGAACATTTTGGCGGTTTTGAAGCTGGATCTTGGCCAAATTAGCTTTAATCTGGTCGAAAATGCAGTTGCAACTCAACAGCAAGCCCTTCTTGCCACTAGAATCTCGTTTTACGACATTTTGGCTCAAGCGTGCACAGAAATCAAAATTTTGAGATGAGAAGGTGACCTACGTCTTTAGGCTTTTTGATTTTTGAATTTTTTTTCCCCTTTCCTTTTTCACCTTTTCTTTTCT
>CM042753.1:27255323-27280820 GCA_022496165.2 Catalaphyllia jardinei | reverse complement strand
CCCCTATCAACCTGGGGCTCTCTCTCTTTTTTTGTGGGGGTGGGGGGGAGGGGGTTTAACTGTCTGGTAGTGTTCCCAACCCATTTAAATCATAACAATTTCCTTTTAAAACTTTAAAATTTCACTCCTATTCAGGTTTGCCCTAGGTGATAGATATGCTACCTAGAACGAAAATTTATTATATAAACACCAGTGAAATATTAGGAATTTTCCTTTTACTAAAAAATCATATATTCATCGCGTGTAGTGAAGTTACTATTTTTTATCTTTCAATTGCGAGGATATTGGTGTCGCCATGGTTACTAAAAAGATCGTCATTGCTATGGTTACATAATCCCTTAAAAGTAGTTAGATGGTTACTGAATGATTGAAGCATCATCGGTTCTTCCTCGGCTATCTTCGGAAATTTTTGGAAAATGTTCGGAAAGGATTGTCTGACCTTCGCACAACTTTTGGAGAATCTTTGGAAATCTTCGGAGAGTCGTCAAAAAAGTCGTTATTAGTATGTTTTATATAATAAACTGAATAATACATGGATGCTTGTTCATATGGAATTTCTCTTCTCACGTTCAACTTAATATCTTACTCGTTCGTTGTTCTCACTCGTGAGATATCAAGCTGAACACTCGAAGAGAAATTCAATATCTACGCTGACCTGCGATCAGGCGTCCCTTTTTTTTCGTGGCGGGAAGGAACCTTCCCGCCGCGAATAAACAGAGACGCCTGATCACAGGTTATATCTACGCGCACCCATGTGTTGTCATCTATGCCTCTATTTAAACAGTTGTCTGAGTATCAATCAATGTTGCTATAGAGATAGTCAATAACTCGAAACAGAATCAACAGCTGAACAAATAGCGCTGGCAATTATTTCAGGAAAAAAAACAGTGGCGGATTTTGATAATTTTAGGAGGTAAAAATCGCAGAGTAACAGCAATTTTTAAAATCATTAGTGGCTACGCCTCGAGGCTGGTAGCCACAAAAAGGAAACAACATTTTTCATTTTACAAAACATGCTTCGACATTCATATGTCACCTTTAGTTGCAAATGTTCGACGCGTACGGTTGCGCATTTGAATTTTCACTATATTCATGATAACGTTGTAGAATCACGCCATAAAACTTACGTTAATAATTTCAGATAATTTGAATATTGGAATACCCTGTGAATAAAGTACTGCGCGAGCCAACAGTAGTTCAAACAGAGTCAATAAAATAAATGAAGTAAACAAAACAAGCTTCTCTGGTAGCTTGATTCCGGTCTATACGACTGGCCTTGAAATAAATCTACTGAGAGTTGATATAATCTTGAACACAACTGTTGAAAACCTAGGGACACGAAACTCGCGGACGACAGCAGAACTAGCAGAGAATCACCTGTTGTGAAGGGAGACATTTCATGCATGCGTAATTGACGTCATCCGGGATTGTTACCAAAACAGTACGTGGCGCTTTGTGTTTTGGACTCGATCGTTTCAACCCTATTACCTAATATTTTCGTGTTGATCGGGCCAGCAGCTTGGTGAAAACGCTGGTATTTTGTTGTTCTCTTGTGCTTGATTTTCTTTAGCAATCGTGCTGAGCAAAAGTCGCACTTCGACGCTAAAAAACGCAGCATATTTGAAGAAACAAACCGTCCTTGTTCAAACGCCGCTCCGAAGACCAACTTGAAGTCAACATGGACGGCGGTGGAGGCGATTCGTTTGACCCGTGCGAGTGTATATGCAGTCATGAAGGTGCAATGCGGAGATTGATTTCTCTAGTAAGTAGTCGTGACACCTTTTTAAGTCAACTGATTATACAGATATGCCTAGCTACTGAACAAAACTTTTGGGCTTCATGCTAGTGCGGTCTCATGTTGTAAATAGAGCTGCATGGATATATTCATAGAGTGTGAAAATTTCCGGTTTTTCCATTGCAGCTAAGATCGTCACAGAGCTATTGTACCGATAACCAGTGCTTGCAAGAACGTAAGTTGGTCTATATTATGCTGAAATACCCCACAAATATTCAAAAGTGTTAACCGTTTTGGAGAAATATTGGGCAAGGTTAATGATGGCACTCGACGCAGGCTGCTAACAAGGGTTAAATATCAGCCGGTAAACTCATGGAGAGTTTTAAAATGGAACTGGTTTCTATGTGAACGAAAAATATCGCGGGTTTTTCCACTGTCGCTTCGATAAATTAGTTTCTCTTTTCAAAGGTGTTTAATGTTCACCAGACTTTATAGTACATGTGTGATGACTGTCATGCCGACATTAATAATTTATTACTCATTCAAGAAGCACAGTGAAGGCATACCTTACAAATTCCTTATGACGCTGATCCCTGTTTTAAATCCTGGTATGTCACCAGACATAATGATCATGAACTCGTACTGTATGGAATATTTTGGATTTCTTGTTCTAAAAATTATTTGCAAATCATTGGCAGAATTTGTTTATTTTGTGGTGGAAATCTGTCATTGTGGGCCTCTGCCTAGTGCAACCCCAGGATTTTCCTTTTGGCAAAAACTTTGCGAAACGGCCAAACATCAAAGACGCTGTATTGCTTGGGTGGAGCAGGCAGATTTCTGAAAAGTCGAGCCAAACAATGAGAATCACAGCAGCAACTGTCAACACTTGTCAGCGTTACATGAAAAACGATACATGCGGGAAGTTCAAACAGAGTTGGCTTTTTTTCAGCCCAATGCTCACATGACCCAGGCGATTAAGTCCTAATGCAAAAATTCTTCAGCGATGTCGATTTCTTCCTCTGATCATGGCCGCTGTTAAAACCGTCAAACATTTGTCTGCCCATCGTTCGTTCAACAAGGAAAGACAATGAACTGCTGTAGGTTAAGCTGAACAAACAGAAGAAGAATCACCGTAACTATGAGCACTCCTTCAAAGGGACGCATAATAGTTTTGGTTTTAATATCATATCTTTCGAAAACACATGGGTAAACAACGCAATATCTAATATCTGGTTACTGACAATTTTCTCCCACTTAGTGCAACCTTCTGTTTCGGTCCGAAAGTTTTCCTTTCTGGTTGCGGTTTCCCATTTTTGCCGTTTTTTGGCCGGCAAAGATGAAAACGTTTCCCAAGTGCGACCCATACCCAAGTTAAGAAGTTATCTATGCATAAACACAGAGAGTGTAATTCCAGAAAAATCTTCTAAGACCCCCCATCCCTCTGGAAATTCCAATTAAGCTTCATACATTTCTTTAGATTTTTTTGCCTTACAGAACCCCTCATCTCCCAGGAAATTCCAATCCCTTCTCTGGGGGGAGTATGGATATTTTCTGGAACTGCACAAAGCAAATTCAACTGAGAATCTTGTTGTGTTTTCCTCTGTAAAATTCCATAGAATTTGTCAATGGTTCCAACAGTCCTTATCAAAGTTTTCTACCCTATCTTGCTGGATAGGCCAAGCAGTCAGAAATGACAGTGTTTGTATGGGAATGAGATGGCAAATAATTTTTTGAGATTGATTTTGTGCAACTTATGAATGCAACTTTGCCATACTAGGTAGCAGATTTTATTCACCAAATTTCAAGGATGTAGCTTGGCTAGAAGACACTGTTAATTTTTTATTTCCCATACATTAGTCTATTAATAATTTATTTTTCCACAAACTGCTTCTACCCAGCCAAACTTACAGACAAATGTAGGGAAAATTAAAAGTTAAGTGGGCATCTTGTAGTCAAGCTACATCCTTTACACATGGTGAATGAAAATCTTTTACCTAGTGTTTTAATACTGCAATGGACAAATTAGGTAAAATTCAATTGTGTAGTTCCAGAAAATATCTATTCCCAACACAGAAGGGATTGGAAATTCCAGGGGGTGAGGGGTTTAAAGGCCCAGAAATTCTCAGAGGGGGGCTGGTTAGGCTTGATATTCTGTCACTGCTAGAGACCGATGTTTTCTCCTTGTCATTTCTTGTGATTTTCTAGCATTTTAGGCTTCCTGGATGCAGTTCAAGGCTTTTCTTGAGCAGCCGCTTTTTCCAGCCCTAAAAGCGAAGCGAAGGTTGGAATCCCTCCCCAGACCGGGCTCGCTCTCAGCGGCGATAAATATAGTGAAATTCGCGCCACGGTGATTTTTTCCCAAAAGCTGCTTTGGCGGTAAATAAGCAACGTTATCCAGTTCTCGCATCGCTGATTTCTAGTTTTTCAAGGTTTTTCCGTTTAAGTGCACTATGCAACGGCCTGGCTAGGCACGGTCAAGGCAGCCCTGCAACGAAACCCAACCGTCAAGCATGATTTGAAATCCTGACCCGACTGGCATGAGACGTTTGTTCAATGACAATTGGAGACCAAGGGGAGACAGACACAGTTAAATTATCACTTCTCAAGTTGCCTGTGGAGCTACATAGTCATGCAAATCCGGAGACATTACCAATCACGTGATGACCTTTTGAAATGTTTGTCAGTGTTTCAAGTATCCCTTCTGCCGCGCAGTTGATCTCAACCATATACCAGTCTTGGAACATTTTCATTTATTTGCGCTTTAACTTCTTACTTAACAGTGATACTTTTTTCTAAGGAACAGATAAAAATACCACGATACCTATGGAATCCTACCATGTTCTGTTGTTTATTTAGCTAATCTGGATTTGCATGACTAGCTCTGCGGGCAACTTGAGAAGTGACAATTTAACTGCGTCCGTCTCCCCTTGGTCTCCAATTGTCATTGAATAAACGTCCCATGCCAGTTGGGTCAGGATTTCAAATCGTGCTTGACGGTTGGGTTTTGTTGCAGTGCTACCTTGACCATGCCTACCCAGGCCATTGCATAGTGCACTCAAACGGCGATTTGTATCCTTGAAAAACTAGAAATCAGCGATGCGAGAACTGGATAACGTCGCTTATTTATCACCGAAGCAGCTTTTGGGAAAAAATCACTGTGGCACGAATTTCATGATATTTATCGCCACTGAGAGCGAGCCCGGTCTCGGGAGGGATTCCAACCTTCGCTTCGCTTTTAGGGCTGGAAAAAGTGGCTGCTCAAGAAAAGCCTGGAACTGCATCTAGGAGGCCTAAAACGCTACAAAATCACAAGAAATGACAAGGAGACAACATTGGTGAGTTAAAAGGGAAACTTTATTGCGAATATCATACATTTAAGCAACAGGAATATTCTTCATACAAACTCTTATAACGAAGAATGATTAATTATTAACTTTACAACCAAACTCCCATATGGTGGATAAGGCCTGATGGTCGATCTCTTTCATAATCATATCAGTTGTCGAACATTGCTTTTCTAAGCCGCACTCTTCGATATTAATATATGCTCAAATAGTGAGCTTGGGCTACCTGTGGTAGAACTTAGAAAAGCCTAAATATAATTAAGGTGATGATACACTGGCAGATTTTTAATGCTGCTTTTTAACAACAATGTTGCAATGTTGTGCTTAAAATCAGTTTCATGTAACATGGTGTACTGGGCAACTTTTAACGTAAAATTTTGTTTTAGCAACATTGTTGCCCTAGTTTGCAATTATGTTGCATTAAAGGTTGTCTTGTGTAAGATACCATTGTGCAACCGTTAGCACAACAAAGTTGCATAGTTGTCTGGTGTAATGTGGATTACACATCAGTGTTACATGTAAAAATTGGCTCATGTAACATCACCTTTAGCCTGTTTACAGTTCTTACAATATGATGGTGATAATGATAACATGATTACAAAACACCCTGAAAGATGTCGTTATCCATAAGACTGGTTTGAATTGTAAATGTGTTGGTCTCTCAGTTCCAGGGCCACAAGGGAATGACACAGGAGGAGATAGTCACACAACTTTTTACATCATGATGGCTTGGATGGTCATTGCATTTGTGCTTTATCTTCTCAGGTAATAACTTGAATGAGTAATGATCAGTCCTTCTACTGTACACCTACATGGATTATTAAGTAGTAGAGTACTTTTTTCTTGGTTATATAACCTCATTTAAACATGTTGGGGGTTTAGAGAATTCAAAACATTTAAATGCAAACCCTTAAAGCAGGCAAGGGTTTAAATAACTTTCAAAAGTTTTGTCAATCCGATAAGTGTTTAGGCGAGGCTAGTTAAACACAGATTGAAAAAGTACTGACTGCTTTTATGAACTATTATGTTCTAAAAAATATGCTTAATCTAAAATTCATTCATTTCATTTCATTCATTTTCATTTCATTCATTTATTTATTCGCCATAAGGGGTACAAGAGAAAGAAGAAAATGAAAAAAAAAAGTCTTACTGTTTACAATCTCATGGTGAGGAAGCCCAAAAGAAGCCAGCAGGCTTATAGAGAATGGGCTCCCTCAGATAAAATGTCACAACCATGTTTACATAATCTCATCTAAACACACCTATTGACCAATGAGGCACACCTTGAAGCCTTGATATATCCTTAAGGAAAATAGCCCAAAGAAAATGTGCAAAGATTGGTTTAAAGTCGTGTTTTTATTAGATAATTAAATCATGAGCTGGAGATTTCTACTGTGTGATAGTTGACAAGGGCATAGCCAGGGTCAGCTATCATACATAGAAATTGAGAACAAATAATTTTAATTAATTTTTTTAAATAGTATAAATCTACTGGTGGTTGAAAACCTGTTCAATGATCCCAAGAAGCAGCCATTGTTTTAACAAGCACACACTACTACATCTCTATTCACTATCACAGAATAGATACATTCGTGTAGTGAGTAGCATAGCCAATCAAAGAAGAGCATTTGAGATAGAATGGTAGTAGATTTATGCACCTAAAACTTGATAGAAACACAGAACCAGTATGGGTTATTGAGGTAGTGATGGTGTGAGCAAAGAGAATTTTTATAATTAAAAACATTTGGATGATCAGAGTAAACATGTCAAGTTCTTTTTTGTCACAAAATTTTCTAAAAGAAATAGGAAATATGTTCTCTGTTTTTCCATCGAATTATGAAACACTTTTCCTGCAACATTTCTTGTTCTCCTTAACTTCCACTCTTGGGACATTTTTTTAAAAATTTCTTTGAAAATATAGATAGGCCCCTTTTCTTTATTAGACCATATTGCATGTAATGTTGTCATAATACACTGAGCTGTAGATGGATGCAAGGGAGAATATAAGGCGTCAAGAGTCACTGACATCAAAATTGTCACAAGTTACCATGCAAACATGTGACAAGAAAAAGTCCATTTATAGTATTTATGTTCCACAAGTAGAAAAAAGAAAGAATTTCTTCAACGTCATTATTTACTGTTCCTCAACTGGGAATAGGGCCTCTGTTAGAGAAATTATAGGACAAATTTTTCGAAAAATTTACTGTTCCAGTACTGCTCACAAGTGACTTGTACTCCCTAAGCAAATCAACATTATGTCTGGTACAGCAACAGCTACCTGTGGCATACAGAAATGCAGTCCATAAGGTGTCTTCAATTGAAAGAGATTAATGTGTAGAAAGTTAAGTAAGTTCTGGTAGTTTGTGTATGCAATGAGCTTAGTGCAGGACATGTTTTTTGTATCTCATCAGGCCTCAAAGTATGCGACAAGGAGCAGAGAAGCCAAGTCGCAGTGATGTAAGTTAATGAAACAATCCACAAATGTTCACCAGTGGCAAACATCGCTTAAGTCTGATATTGGCCTTCTATTCACAGTAAAATTTCAGATTTAGCTGTACAGGGCCATTTTCCTGACTCTGTAACTGTCCAGCCAGGGTTCTAAAATTTGTTCTCACAGTATTTCATGAAAATCAAACTTGGTGTAGTTATCATGTGCAATTTCAAAAGCTGAACATTGGGAATTATAAAAGTTAGGTCATTTTTTTAGTGGAGCTCCGCCAAGCGGAGCCCCATAACCATATAGGGAAAAGAAACCCATGTATTGATTTTCTCATGGTTATCATGGGCAGTGGTATTGCTCGTGGGCGCGTACGCACGACAACGACAACGGCGGCGGCAGTGATGCAGTCGCCCAACATGGCGGCCATACTCCAAATAGTAGGTTGATAGACATGCAGCCTTGGTTTACCGTGTACTTCTTTGATATTGGACATCCATGTTATGAACAATTGACACCTGCCAAAACAAGGTATCTGCTGACCAGTATCATGTGACCATATCACAGGCTCAAGTCTACAACTCATCGAGGGGCTGTTTTTTTTGGAGTTGACCGCTGACGAAATGCTGGTTTTCGATTGGATCGCAGGCTCATGTCAGGTTAACTTGTTGAAAACAGTTCAGGATTGTTCGGAAGCCGGCTAACGCTAGCCTAGGATTACAGTCTTTCCCGTAAAACCGTGAACGCCAGAGAAAATTTCTGGAATGTTTATTGTTGCGCGACCAATCAGATGCGAGATGAAACCGCAAAAGATAACCGACAAACCGCAGAATGGATTAATCACGACTTGACACGAAACAACAAGCTCGCTTTTTCTTCCACAAGGAATCTTTAATTTTGCTGATTTCAAATACTGAAATTTTTCTTTTTCTATTTCAGCTTTGTTGTCACCAAAGAATAGATATGAACGACATTTTAGGGAAAAGTGAAGTTAATCAAGAAGACAGGAATCAGACACAGCTAGACAGTGCATCTGAGAGCAAGAAAAAATAAGCCAATCACAAGCGATGCTTCTCTGTGTTTGTTTCACATGCAGTTTAAAAGGTCATGCTAGTTGGCTGTGATTGGTGGTTTTCGATCCGTATTTTTTTGTCGCTGAGAAACCTTCACCCAAGACGCCGACCTGTAGCATTGTAAATGTTCACAATTTGCAGTCACTTTTAGGGTTATTCGGTAGTTTGGTTTCTAAACAGACGGAATCAAGTGACTGGTGTTGGTTTGTGGTCAAAAAATAGCTTTTTCATAGAGATCCAAAGGGAAAATTGAAGATTTCTCGTAGAAGAAAAAGCCAGCTCGTTGTTTCATATCAAGTCGTGACTGATCCTTGCTGCGGTTTGTCGGTTATCTTTTGGGGTTTCATCTCGCATATGATTGGTCGCGAAACAATAAAAATTCCAGAAATTTTCTCTGGCATTTACTGTTTTACGGGAAAGACTGTAAAATTTATCCGAATTATAACATTTTCTTTGTACAAATGTTTTTTCCTGCTTTGTTTTGTGTTTATAAAACTCAAAACAGGAAACCTCACCGCAAAGGTACAGAACTCAAATCAAAATTGTACCTTTTCCTGGGTTAGCTTAATTGGGTTCTTAACAACCTAGCCAAGGAGCTATGCTTTTAGGCTGGCTTAAATCTATATATTGGCATTTTGGCAGTATCTTTAACTTATAGCAGAGCTCCAGCAGCCGCCAAGCAGAGCCCATACTCATAGAGGAAAGTAAGGGAAAGCCATGAATGGATTTTCTCATAGTTATCATGGTTGTAGGTATTGTTCGTGGGTGCCTATGCATGATGGTAGTGCAGCGGATTCATGCAAGATGGCGGCCACACTCCAGCTTATAGTTTAACAGACATGCAACCTTGGTTTATAGCATTCCTCTTTGATATTGGACATCCATGTTATGGTCAATTGTCACCTTTCAAAACAAGGTATCCAGGGACCAGTATCATGTGACCATATTGTGGGCTAGCATTTAGAGCTCATCTAAGTCATGTGTTTTTTCGAAGTTGACCATTCATCAACTGTTTGTTTTACATTGGACCATGGGCTCATGCAGGGTAAACTTGCTGTAATCAGGGGCAGGTTTGTTTGGAAGCCGGTTAATGCTAAACCAGGATGAAAAGTTAACCAAGTATAAATTTTTCTTACATACAAATGTTTTTCACTGTTTCTGTTATGTGTATTTTAAGATTTTCAAACTCAAAACAGAAGGCCTTGGACAAGAAACATTAAAATTATCTCACCACAAAGTTACAAATCTCAAATCAAAATTCTCGCTTATCCTGGGTTAGCTTAATTGGGCTTTGAACAACCCAGCCCAGGAGCTTTGCTGTTAGCCTTGGCTAAATCTATATATTTATTTTCAGAGAGGCCCTGGCCCTCAGCCTCCAGCCCCTCCTGTGCATTAGGCCACACCCAGCAAGCTGCCGCAATGTGTACATTATCAACCTGTTAATATAAGTATTAGTCAGCAATAAATATAAATAGCCCACATGTATAGTGGCTTTCTAGTCTTCCTGTTACGTACAAAACCTTATTATGTTGGCCTTGGTTATTTAAACATCAGTCTAGAAAACAAATTTTCAACTGGCTTTCAAAGAAAAATGAATCGGTGTTTTGGCGTATGAAAATGAAAATCAATGCTTAATGCTATTGTCTCGTCTGATGTTACTCTGCTACTGTATTCTAAAACTTAGTTCATCCTATTTAGATTCCTACTACATGTATAGTAGTTATTCTAAGTTTCTCTGTTGGCAAACTCCTAGATTCTTGCCATTATTTTCCACTTCTGGTTAGTGTTATGCTAGGTATTTTCAAAGTTGGTTGCATGAATCATTGTAAATAGCTGTTACCTGTAAGGTGCAAGGTGTAGTTCTTGAAAATATTGCAAAGAGTAATTCTATATGAATAAGCAATTTTGTAGTTTTCTTCAAGTTATAAATTTCTGTTGGGTGTACATAGAGATCAACTGCATATTGTCTTGTTGGTGCAAACTTTATAGCAGATGGGGGTTTGTTTCTACATGAAAAGCAATAAACAAAAATTTTAATTGTCATGCAAGTCAGGCACATTGGTCCTGATACTTAAAGTCACAAAGGGAAATGTTAAGTTGATGCCAGAACTAAACATCACTGAAGTTGTTGTTGTTGTTGAGAGGAAAGATAGTGGTTGGCGTTACGTTTTTAGTCAAAACAAAATGATTTTTCCATTGGATGCAAACAAATAAATACAGAAGAGTACATATTAAATGATTCAGTTTTTTGCTCTTTCCAGCAAACCAATAATGATTTCATTAATGGTTGGAGTTTGTTTAGAACTGCTGACATTTATTTATTGCCCTTGATGAACACAATGCAACAGTGCATTTTCACTGCCAAAATGTAAAACGGATCTTGATGTCAGGACTACCAGTGGATACTGTAGAATTATTCCATGGAATTATTGGCTGGAATTACATTCCTTCATGCATGTAGTACTGCTGTAATGTGAAAGTTGTTTTCAAACAAGTGAATTTTTCTAGTGTAATATTGTCGTCTCAGATATTTGCTGAAATCATACTGTATGAAAAAGAACTGCCAATAAAACGATATCAACTCTGTTCTTGGCGTCTTGTGCTGTTAAAAGGTAAATCAAAGGATCCACCAAACTGCATGGTTTATCAGAACAATTCACCTGAATGTTGGAAACGATCACTAAAAGCAAATCTACAAACCATGGGAAATGGAAAATTCCCGGGGGGGGGTACTTGGGTCAATTTTTGCTGGGTATGTGCCACTGGCCACTCAGAACCCCTACCCCATTATAGTCTATTCTGTGGCTAATTATAGACCCCATCTTAGTCACTTTTGGGCAAATGTAATTTTTCCCGATCCCAACTTAGTCACTTTCTGTTGATGCCTCTACCTAATAGAAAATGAATTGACACGTTTGTTAAATTGAATGTAGAACACTTTACTTTTCATCTATGATCAAACGCTTGCTAATTCAAAAGAAGATCCAAGTTGTGTTCCGGGTTGTGTTAACTTCAGTGGAGGATAGAATAGCCGCAAAATAAATACCGTAGCACGGATGATTTGTTGGACTTTGTTCTGGACCCAGGGGTTCCGCTCTATTGTGCAAGTCATTAATGTTAAGTTGTGATTTCCTGAACCGACGGAATTCAATGCGAGACGACTGTTAAATATTAAAAAACAGCACGCACCATTTTTTTAACCGCGTATCTTCCCTGCTTGCCAGAACTTTCTTATCCCAGACATCTCGAAAATGTGCAACCCCATTCTAGTAACTCTACTAAAAATGTAACCCCATTATAGTCAGTCCAGTCTTGAAAATGCGACCCCATCCAGCGGCACATCCCCATTAGCCTCTTATAAGGAAGTACCCCCCCCCCCCGGGGGAAATTAGACAGGAAAACTTACATGTGGACAAAGAGGTTTTCAAACTCAATAATTCATTGAGTTTAAACAAAGCAAAGCATGCCCGTTGTGGTGATTGGATGGTTATTTCGAAATTCAGCAGGGAACTGGTGCAAGTTTCAAATTTTAACAAATCGATAAACTGGCACCATTTAATTGGCACCACCACATGAAAGATTATGTTGAGATTGGTCATGTGACCAAGTATGATGTGTTTAGGGTGAACAGAGACCAAGCTATGAACCTTGAAATATGGTTCAAAATCCATACAAACATCTCTTATTTTGAGACAGCATCCCCCCAAATCATGTACATTTTACAATTGGACTGGCCCGAGGATAATAGGTTCTTACACCGAGGATGAGCCAATTTCTTGACTTCATCCACTGAATAGTTTTAGATTTATTTTTCGTTGCGACAGTCACAACGATCAATATCAAACATTCAAGATCATGTTAACCCACAGTTCCAAATACCTGGAAGTTCGTGAAAAGAATAGTGATGTCATTTTCTTTCAGCTATCTTTTCCGTGTTTGGAACTATGGTCAAACACACTTATGTTTTATATATAATTTAACTAAATAAGATCACCAAACTAAAACTTCATCAAAGAATCTTTTATTTCCCTTCAAGCCATCCCTAATTATTTTTATTTAAGTTTGGTTGTTGCAAGTAAGTAAAAAGCTGCAGCTGCAGCCTGAAGAGCTCTGTGAACAAAATGGTGTGCATGTGACAGTAAATTTCAACAGTTGAAAAATAACGGTCAATTTGTCCTGAACCTTTTTTCAGTTAAACATCTCAACAGCCACATAACCATGCACAGCAACACACAGAAGATTTCATAGAAAGAGATTCAACATTCAGCCAAAACCTCTGTACAACCATCTCATGTACAGGCCTCACAAGCAACCATATTTCAAAACCGTTATCAAAAGAAATTTGTCCAATCACTTTTGTTAGAATCTTTCTCTAAGTGCCACTTCTTGTATGAGGCTGTGGCCATCTAAGAGCAAAGGTTAAAATTTTCAATCCCTTTCACCGTGCAGTAATCAACCACTTGACTATTTTTTTGCTTACCTCTTCACATGAGTACCAATTAGTGGGTATTGAGATGCCTTGCAATTGTCTTGATGACAATTAAGTTCATTCTTAGATTACAATATCCTGCTTCTATTGCATTTGGAAATCAAACTGAATGCCTTGGAACTTCTTCCTATTACTTGGAGTGTTTGAAATAAAGCAAATTTTTGTTTTCTGATGTACTAGAGCATAGTCAGTCTGTAAGGACTAAACAGTTACACACCGTTGGGTTGGCCTCTGGCAAGCAACAACATCCTGTGAGCAACAATATATGTAGTTCCATATTTTGGTTAATCAATTAGGAAAGTTTCAGTAGCACATGAATCAGTAGCACATGAATTTTTTCATCACAAAATTGGCAAAAGAGTCAGAGTTGATTAACAAGATTGACAATAAATTCCTAGCCTTTCTCTCCAGTTACTTTTTGTAAAAAAAAAAAAATAAATAAACAAATCCATCAACAGCAGTAGTTGCAATATCATTGAAAGACCTGTTGACCTTCCTACCAGGCAAAAAAGACACTAAGATAGATGGTGTCCATTGCCGAGACACTTACAAAAAGTGGACAACAATAAATATTAAGTTACTGGTAGGGAAATCAAAATCAGGTAAGTGTTGACTGAATACAGACTGGGAAGTTTTTAAAAAATACTGCATTGAAGTTACTCAATAGCATCTGTCATTGACAGTAAAAATTATTAACAACTGAAGCATTGCAGGATCAAGAACATTCAACATGGCTTTTGTGCTATCATCCAAAACTACAGTTAATTATTTGCATAAAATCTGGACAAAAATAAAAACTGCAAGTTAATTCTTTTTCCAAAACGTTTTCTGAATTCCCTTAATCCTACAAAGCATCTTAAATTACAATTATTACAGACTGTCCATATTGCACCAATTATTTTCAATTGAAAAAAAAATGTATGTCCATAAACCTGAAATGGTCAAGTGAAACCTTTTGTAAAATAACTTCCATCACTCAATAAAACAGCTACATTTAGGTGAGCAAACCAAACACAACATCAAACTTTGACATGAGAAAACCAATGACAAATAAGTTCTGCACACATCCCTTCTGTATTTGAGCACTGCTGTATTAAGCCTGTAATTGTCTGAACCTTTCTTCAGGCTCATTTATTGCACCAAATGCACCAAAGCAATGTCATTGGTAAAAGTTCCAAGTTAGTCCATCTGATCCAAAATCTCTGCTTGGTTACTGTTAAGCAAATCTTGGGTTGCCTCATTTGCATTTTGTGAATAAATTTTTACTTCTGCAGAGGTACCCCTAAAAAAACAAAAGATCAAAAATCAATAACCACTTCCCAAGAGACTGTCACAAATATGTTAAGTAAGATCCTGATTGCCACTGAAATTTCTGTTCAAAATTCCCGGACTTTTCCCGGACTTGTCTCAGTGAATAAACATGAAATTTCCCTGATGAAGTAACTACAAAATGTAAAACAAGAGGCGGATTCTAGCCTTAACTTACAGCTGTCCTTTCTACACACTCATAAGACTGCTAAGTGTTCGACAAAGTTTCCTTCTTCATCAAGTACCAATATAACATTGAGATCACAGTGACCACAGATGTTTCTTCCAGCCTTCGATGGTTTTAAATCAGCCATATTAATCAAATTATTAATTTTCCCTGACAAATTAAAATATCCCTGATTTTACCCTGACCTTAAAGAATATTTTTTCTGACCATTCCCTGACCTGTGTCAACCCTGATTATTGTTACTGTTATCTAGGAAGTTACCCTCAAAATCAAGGGCAACTTCACACTGTAAATTCACTAACTAAATAAAAGGAAACATTCAAGAGTTGTCAACATCTAATTCGATCATGTTTAATTTGAAAGTAATCCGTTAAATGACTTAATGCTAATGCGACAATGTTCTTGAGACATCTGTGACATGCATACTTGATAGGTGATGTTCCTGAAGTCGGTGGAACTCCTTGAAGACCTGTCAGGTATCCCATCAGTTGAGAAATGTTTTCTTCCTCAGGGGGCAACACAGAAATCTGGCAAAAGGCCAATGAAAATAAAACAACAATTATTGGTAAGGTTGAGCAAGACACTATTTTTAACCAATGTTCAACAATGTTCACTTTGCCAAAAAAGGAAAAAAAAGTTTTCAGAATTCACTTATTACAGCATTTAGAACATGTAATAGAAATCCTGCAATGGTTTGATGAGGCCAGCAGCAGCTGTGCAGTCTCCAGCAAAGGTCTACTGGAATCGTTCATGCAGGGTGTTTCTAGTCCAAGGAATTTAAGGAGCCAGGACTTTTATGTCACCAATTATCACCAGCTAAGAAAAAGTTCAAGCTGGACTTCACTCACCCCGGAAGGTCTTTTATTATCAGCATCTTTGACTGTTCCTTTTCCAGAAATCTCATTCAGCTGCGAGAGAATGAGTTAGAAAAGAAGTCATCAAAAGTGATATGCATGTACATTGCACAGGTTTAACACTGCCAGCAAGCTCACAACTATAATTTTACTCCCTTTCCTCAGGAAGGGTCTTTAGTCAAACTACTGAATTTCTCCACTTTGTAACATGACTTGCACATGTAACCCATAGTTGCAGGAAGGCATAATGTCAGAGTGAAGTGGTCTTGGCCAAGAATATAAACAAAGACAATATGGCCATAGTAATAATCAGTTTCATTCATGACTTGACTTGTTGGCTTACCCACTCAATGTGCAGGAAGGCATTGTGAGCGTAATGTGCCTGCTTTGGCCACGAATATCAACTGAGACAATGGCCAATGGTCACACCAAGGGGAGGGTAGTATGAGACTTACTTTTTTCTGTATGAGAACAGCCTGTTGTGTGCAGTGCTTGAGGTATTCTGAGCTTTCCACTGTCCGACTGTCTCCTTCACCAAACTGTCAAAACAAAAATACACGGATCAGACAAAATCAGTTATATCTCAGAAGGATAAAAAGGCAGACAGAAATATTGGTTGCACAAAAGTAAGGTAAAGTCTGCATACATGCCAAGTGGCCAATCAGGGTGGAGTGTATCCCAGTTTCTGTAGCCGCGACAAAGGGACCAGGAGTATTTCTAATCTCACAAGTCTATCCCTGGGTTACCCCCAGCATTAAGTTTGCTGGTACCCATGTATACACCTGGGTGAAGAGAGGCACTGTGAGTGTTTTGCCCAAGAACACAACACAATGTCCCCAACTAGGGCTCTATCTAACCCGTATCACTCAATCTGAAGACAAGCACAATAACATGGGGCTGCCGTGCCTCCAACTAAACACTCTGTAATACAATACATATATTTAACAACCTTGCTGTTGTATATGGCGAAAGCTGTCTTCTCAGCAGTTAGTGCTGCTCGATAATCGTTAACACAGGCTTTTGCTCTTGCAACAAGATGGAAACTGTGAATAAAAACCACAGCATGCTGCAGTTGATGGTTATTCCAAATTATTGAAAAGCAAATAGAAAATACTCAAATTAGCAATTAAACAACACCACTATAAATTAAATTAGAACAATACCTCATGGCTGTGTGGACACTCTCTGGACCATGATATCTAGAAAATAAAAATAAAAATCAAGTGTTCAGGCACTAAATCTTAAACAATCACTATGATTTATAGACAAGCATATGAGCCAATGAAAATGTGAAGCAAATCCATGTTTATCATGGCTCAAAAAAGTTGAATTCTTCCATGCCCTTAAAAGTAGCTCTGTAATTTTCCTTACTCTCTGTTTGCCATTTTAATGTTTTAATCAGCAGATGATTTGCTTCATCCCTTGCCCATCAGGCAAGTAAGAAAAAAAAAAAGGTTACCTGCCCAGAAGAAAAATCTCCTCATCCCGGACAACCAGATGACACTTTTTTCAAGTCCTGTTTGCGTGGATGGCAGTTGGTGTCACTCTAATTGCTTTCAACAGTCAAGTGAAAACTGCTCTATTCTTTGCAATGCTAATTGTCTGTAATGTTAATTCTCAGAGTTTGGTTGTACGTGAAGACAATTTCAACTGTCAGTCAGTGGTACTTGAATTTAATTATCTACTTCTTTAAAATTGCTCCAAGAACAGCTTGAATACTGACAACAATATTACCACTGCTGGTTGAAGTGTAGGTTCACTTTAAGTTACATAGCTTGCTGAAAATGTATGGTCGTTGACTTGTATTGCCAAGCTTACTTTAGCTGTACATCCAGAGCTTTTTCGAGAAACTTCTCAGATATCTTGAATTCCCTCTGCCCATGGAGGATAAGACCAATGTTGCTCTGGGAATCACAATAACATAGCGGGAATAAATCATACTTTAAACCATTGTAAAGTTTCTGGTCGCTATGACTTGCATTTGATCAACATTATGCGAGCCTACATAAGGAGACACTTGTCAGCCCCTGCCATTTTCAATGCCATCAAAATTATTGCTAAATTATTGCATGGTAAAGCAAAATCTGCTTTGCTGTGACCTGTGCTCGTGAAGGTATATTTAATTATCTTATAAGCTTGCTCTGAATAAAATATAACAGCCAAAGTCTCACATGTAAACAAAAACAAAGGGGTGGCTGATTAGGACTCTTCAAAGAATACAGATGCTTATACTTTCTCGCAAAAAAATGCTTCTTAGGATCTAATATCAAGAGAAAAAAATAATAACAGAGTACAGAGTACAGTTGCACAATATTACTGATAAGGTACATTACATCAAAAGTTGCCATGTCAGGATGTCCTTCTCCATACACCACCAGTGCCAAATATCTTGCTCGATACATCAGTTTCAATGCGACAGATGCCAGGCCAGCATTGTGGCAGTAGAGAGCAAGGTGAACCTGTTGGGTAAACAATAAATATCACTCTTGATTTTCAGCTGATTGGAACTTTTTGTGAGAGCCAAGTAGTTTGGGCCATATATGAGCTTGTTCGAAAAATTAAGTGTTTTTCTTCCAGCAGGCTTTTTAGCATGGTCTAAAACCTTTACAAGCTTTCAGGGAAAATGCTAATGTTCTTGCATCCCACCTTGAAGCGGTTGAGTGAGTCATGGGGCGATTCCCAGGAGTGGAGAGAAGAAATGTATGCAGCTTAGACACAAATTAGGGTTATCTTTCTGAAAATGCTCCAGTTCTTGTGTCAACGAAGGTTTGCTTTCAAAATGACTAAAAGAGAGATTTAAAGGTATCACTTTTCTTACAAAGGCAATGATTGTATCAGGATGATCCACACCAAATACTCTCTCGCAGACTATCACTGCCTTCTTCTGATAGCTCACAGCCTGCAATATCAAATATACAGACTTACCACAAATGTCTCACTTCAAACACAGTAATAAACGTCAGGATCAAATGTTCATTTAACAACAAAAACAGCTAAAGTTAAAATTCTCATTCATTAACTTTAGAATTAGGAAATCCAAACCATGAAAGTGTTTGACCTCTTTGGAAATGTGGTCAGATACAGTCTCTTGTGTTTGTTATATAGTTTGGGTAACAAAAGATTGTTCTCTGTAGTATTTATACCTGTACTGCATCTTCTGCTAAGTAATGGAGTCTTGCAATTGCTCTGAGATTGAAAAATTCACTCAGGTTAATGACTATACTTTGAATCCAGTCGATTCATGTTAAGTATTTTATTTTAACTTTCAAGGAAGTCACATTGATTGTGTTCAGTAAGATTGGTGACACTACAGTGTTTTTAGATTTGAAACTCTTGCTTACATTGTACACTTTCAAATGACTCACACTGTTTTGAAATTAAATTTGTCTGGGAGGCTTAAGTTTGATGATTTTTCTAAGAGCAACTTACACTTCAAGATTTACCAATACATATCTACAATGGATACAAGATCTGTTCATTTTAACCTGTTACTCATGAATAAACAGAATGATGAATACCTGTAGCAAGTAGCAATGTCTGCATGTAAAGGACCATATACTTGATGGAAGAGATTGAGAGCTTCCACCATAAGTTCATGGGCTTCTCCAAGAAGACCTGATGAAAATATTAATGCATTAAGTTACAATATTATGCTACTACTACAAAAGAAAACATTTCCAAATTTCACATCAATATTGGGCAGTTTTCTATGAAGTGTCAAAATTAATCAAGCAATTACTTTGGTTTTGGTTTTACTATGGACAGATGGATGGACAGACAGACAGACAAGAGACTGATGGTTAGATGTATGGAACCCTTTATTTAAATTCAGCACTTTATCAAATTAAAATATACAATATCCAAATTTGGTTTACATAAAATCTGTACAGAGAATATTACATGCAATACAAGTTACGTATTTACTATTAAAAAGCTTAAAGGATGGAGGAATGGATAGACAGATGGATGGACAGACGGACGGACGGACGGACGAACAGACGGAGTCACTGACTGAATATAATAATTATACCTAACCTCCTTGAAGACGACCTTGCGCAGCCTCAAATATGGCTGATGCATCATATGCCTGCAATGTACAGTACTTACTTGTTATCAGAGAAGTCAGTTTGTATCATGTTGTAAATTACACAGAGCAAGGGGTTAAGACAGAAAGAAAGCAAGTCTCCAGTAAAATATTCCAAATGTTGTCTACTGACCTTAGGGTTGGTGTGTTTCACTATTGGAAACAGGTTCATTATATCATCTTCTGTAAATGTTGGGTGTTTCCTACTCTCAAAATCATATTCCCGCAACAAGATCTGGACACCTTTGGGGATAAAAGCCACAAAATTCCGATCTTGCATTATTATATTCAACTTTTCATTAATGTACGTCAGTAATAAGTTGCATTTTGAAGTAACAGACCTGATAAGCCGAGTAATTTTCAGCTGACCCGCCCTTCCCCAATTCCTCCTGCATCCAATCTCTCAGCCAATGAAAGATCAGAAATTGTTTAATAGCATGATTGTTTCTTAAACTATTATTTATTATGAAAAGTTGTTTTAAACCAAAGTCGATGAGTGAGCAAGTTCAATTACCTGTTTTTAAACAGAATGACCTGAGCAATGCAATTCTGTGAATGCGATACTTCAGGAAAACTTCATCACTGTTTTTGCTGCAATCAAATTACAAAGTAAATAATTAAAATTCATTTTATTTAACTTAACATATAATAAAGCTAAACCAATTGAAAAAATTAGGCTAAAATGTCACATGCATACTAACCAGTTAAGTTCAAATCCAAATTGCTTTTCTGTGTCATCGGCAATTAATTTCCACAGCTCTTCTGGGGTCAGGGTTGCCCAGGCAACAGTGGAGGCTAGTCGTATTTGAAAAAACCAAATGAAAGACTCATTAGCAAAAACTCGGTAGAAAAAACCTTGGAGTGGACAGTTTTAATTCTCAAGTTTCTAACCTCCATTTCCTGTCTTCAGTGGCTTCTTTTTACTCTTTTTCTTCTTATTGATGGCCTTGGAAAACAAGCGAAGGTTTGTAAGTAACTAAAAACACAGTTTGCATTGCAAACTGCACTTCAATGTTGTACCTAGCACAATATAATAGATGTTACATTACAAGCAGGGTTGGATGATTAATATAATATGTATATAACAACTCTGTAAAATAACTGCCAATCAAAATAAGCCACCTGTGGTTGAAAATATTTGGTTTATAGCCAGGCATGGTTAAAAATGTAATTAAAAATTTGTCTTTACTAGCTTATTAAAAACTATTAAAGACAGTTCAAAATCTCCTGTAACAGTTTTTAAGCCAGTACCAACAAACATGTATGAAATTGGTTTGATTTACAGATACATAATCTTTACAACTTTCTTAAACAATTTCACATGTTACACAATGCTAACCACCACATCAAATGAGAGACTTTTTTTCCAAATTAATATCAAATTATGCAAGAATATGATCAAGTACCTCTTCAGCAGGCAGATGAGGCTGAGGACTGGGGTATAAACTCTGAAAGGAATGTGGAGAAGTGTTACGGCAGGTTATGTTATCAAGGTTTCACTGCTACATGTAACACAACAGACCTTTTACAAATTGGGTGGTTTGTTTTCCCATTAAGCCATGTGATATTCCCTAGAGAATTGTTTCCATCTATTGTATCAATCTTAAATCTAAATTAACATTCATTCATATTCACACAACTATAGCAAGAATGTTCAAGAGTATTATCACCTGGTCTGAAATGAGGAAACAAACCACCCATTGGCAAGCTAAAAAGTACTGTACATAAATTACTGTAAAAGAAATATTTTTGCAAGGTTACCAACACGTACCAGAAAACAGTTCAAAAAGTGACTGACAGCAACTGAAAGTGTCCTCAAATTAGCTACAAAAGAAACAAAAAGCCTTCAATGTAATTACCTGTCTGCTGCACTATTAATAACATAGGCATGCAAGGCGTGCAAGAGTTATTTTTTTGTGAATTACAAGTCCCTGGAGGTAGTGACTAATGCTTGTCAGTCAATGGTGTTACCAGTCTGTCCGTTAAAAGTGATTGGTCAGTAAAGCCTTAATGACATTGGCTGCAAGACTCGTGTTGAGTTTGTCATCAGTCATTGGTCTGTTTCGATCCAACTGTTGTTAGTCATATCGGTTTGTCGGTTTCGTTTACATCTTGGATAAGTCGTTTCTAAGGCGCCGGTACTTGCTGACATCTGTTAAGAGACCAGCTTTCCACAGTCAGTCGTTGAATACTGTAGCTTGTACTGTAACTTCTCCCTGAAACACCTTTCATAATTTGAATAGGTTTTTGACGACTAAGGTGGCAACAGAGTGAGAATAAGAATGTGCTGTTCTGTGTGAGTTGTGATTACCGTATAATTAGATTAGTTTTTGTTTATTTGTGAAATTAGCGTTTTGAAAAAATCATTTTCTTCCATTTTTTCTAGAATATTTAACTTCAGACCACTCATCTGCAGCAGTGAAGAAAAAGCACATTGCTCTTAAGTTTTCATGAAAACAAGGGGAACATGTTGTATAACTTTACGAGAAAAACTAAAGTATCAAGTTACAAACGTTCGCATGAAAGTAAGATTGCCATGTTTGCTAGTCAAGGTATAATTGAATTTAACTCAGTTTATAACAAGATCCAATTTAGCACCTTCTCATGCCAACAATGATCGTAGATTTTTTTTCGGTTTTGATATTCCACAAAACAAATTAATATTGATATCAAAAACCAGAAGACGTTACGAAAGGTAACCATGAACTTGAAACAACCAGACACATGAAAAACTGAATGAATTTTATAAAATGCCACGAAATCTGTAGAGTTTGGGATGTTTCCTTGTCACATTACCCTTCCCAACACCTGAGAGTTTTTTGCCACCTTATCAGAGACTGTATTTCGTGAAGCGCACAACCACTTAGTCACCTCAAAGTCTAATCGAATTAATTTGCAGTTTAACTCACTGCCAGGAGTCTTTAGGAATACCACAAAATATTTCCGTTTTTAACAACAATTATTGTTAGAAACGTCAATTATTGCCATTAATGTGAAATATTAAAATGCCCCTAAATACATTAAGAAAAGATGGGTCCAAACATTTTTCTGGATGTGTCACTAGATTGGCTTCTTGTTTGCCAGTTTAATCTGACCACATGAATAAGAGTCAGCTTTTTTAAGTTACCATTTGAAACAAACAAATAAAAATATCATGTTACATCTATCTGCAACATTTGATTGGCTCTTTATAGTAAATCCATCTCTCACTGACTCCTTCACTCACTAACTCATCCATTGACCCGTCCATAACATACCTGACGTGCCAATCTCGAAGTATTTTTTTACAAGACATAGATAGATAAGATAGTAGTGATAAGTTGTCTAAAATGTGACACGATAGAAAGAAGCATGTCAGAAGTCTTTGTGTAAACTAAACTTCCGGCTTTCAAAATCTTTAACATTATAATCATTTGTCAGTATTGCCAATAATATAATAGAGAGTTTTAAACATTTACAGACATGAACATTTATCATCTGGCCTTTGAATTATAGCAATAGCAATGATAATAATAACAACTAATAATAATAATAATAATAATAATCATTATAACAATAACAATTAATAATAAAAATAATAATAACAATTAAAAATAATATACTAATAATAATAATAACAATTAATAATAATAATAATAATAATGATAATAAAAATTTGGCACAAATTCAACACAAGTTTCAAATATGCCTCAAAATGATAAAAGGTACTAATTAAAAATTGAAATACCTACAAGCAGATAAATTAAAAAAAATTACAAAATCTAAATATTTATTAATAGGAATCATCACTAAGCAATTATTTCACAGCTGTAGAGATTCAGCTCTTACCGCTCTGCATGTGGAGTTTAAATAGCTGCTTGACTGTTCTCAGGATCATCTCCTGTACTGCAATTTTCTAGATCAGAAGACAAACCCCACATGTGATCAATATATTAATTCCATCAACAGCATCCCCAACACAATACCAGGCCTTCATGAGTCATGTACTTGATCACCTTGCCATGAAATAGTTTTGCTTTTGTCTTTTTCCTTTCACAACCGAATCTACATATGACCAAAAAGCGAGTTGAAAATTCTGGACATTTGAGAATGCCCAAAAAAGTACAAAACCCTCACCTGCATCTTGTGTTTTCTACATTTCTCTTGTGTTCTCAAACACTCATCATGATTTATCACAGCGTAATTCATGCCTTAGGTTTTTTTAATTTGCTAAGTAATAACGGAACAAAACTCACACAAACTGTACAACACTTACATGTACATGTTCCAGATCTGCTCGTAGAGACAAAATTGATGCAACCTTTCCTAAGTACCTCATGTTGATTCCTCTATAAATGAAGAACAAGTTTTTTATAAAATAATTTGAAACACCTTGGGAGCAACAAATTAACTAAAGGTATTTGCAGGCCGACTTATGCATAAACATCCTGATACTTAATCTTTGGAAGATACTAAATATTATCATACCCTAGCCAAATGGGAAGCTCAGTCAAAGGGAAATGATATATCAAGACCACTCACATTCAGCGTAAAAAAGGTGTGGCAAACCAAAATAAGGACCTGACAGAAAATATCAACCAAACAAGAATTTTGACAACTGTTCTGAGTCTGAAACTAGTCAGAGTGAAATTGAACAACTACATGTACCAATAAGTCACTCCAAGATCCTGTTGTTGTCATAAGATCCATCATAACTACATGAAGGGGATAGACCATTATAGCCGAACCTCTATTTTGTGGACCCCTATTAAGAGGCCAACCTTTATTATTTGGCAGCCAGGGGCAAAAGCCCTAGAAAAATTGTCAGCTATACACTGTAATAAAAAGCTCTATTCAACAGCCACCTCTATTAAGTGGCCACAGCCAGCTTCTTCCCATCCCAAGGATGATATTCTTTTGTTATACCTCTATAAACAACCTAAAAGATTGAAGTCAGGCATTTTTTGCCAGATGAAATTAAAAGAATGACAATGTGGAAAAGTAATTGATTCTTTGGCTTTTGTTAACGCTATGGACTGTAACATAACCATCATTGTTCTACAGTACTTTTTCTCCACTTGCATTTGTTTGTACTTATATTTGATAAACTGAAACCTGGACTACGCCAATGTTGTTTTCAGGTGAACCTCTATAATGAAGGTTTAACTGTATGTGTAGCAATTACCTACCTACTGTGCATAATGTCAGTTAACTGTGAGCCATCTAGTGGTGTCTGGGATAAACTTATAAAATCTTCCACCTGCCAAAAGAGGTTGTAAATTTACTCCATAAGAAATGGATGCATTGCTTTTTAAACGGTAGGTACTACTTCTGTCAATTTTTTATGGAATCTGTTACTACATCGTAAATTTAAATGACTGGATGTCTGTTCACTATATATCCTAATTCATCAACTAATCTCCATAGAGATGAGCATGCCATAAAACGTACTTCTAGAGAGAAATGAGCTACTGCTCTTGGAGGTTAAATGAATGACAGCTCGCACAAATTCTAAACTGAGTCACTAACAAATTCACATTCTCTAGAGTAGAAAACCATTTACCATTTTTATAATGACAGTTTCCACTAAAAAGTCAGATGCATCCTGCACCAGCAGCTTATCACAAGATAATGCAGCCTCCTATAAATGAAGAACAAAAGGTATGTGGCCTTGTACACAGTCTTGCCTGCCACTCAATTTTTGACCCAAGCAGTTGTCTGATTCTAATTAACTGTTTAGAAAAGAGAAAAATCCTACAATTGCCCACAAAATGTTCACTCAGAGGATAATTACATTTTGTATGTTAGAAAACAATTAAGCTAACAAGTAAGTAGTAAGAGCTACAGCTATTAATATGGTCAAAGATCTGCACGCCTAGTGTAACAAACAAGCTAATTGAATGACTTGGTGGGAGACTGACCTAAGTGACTTTTTTGGGTGAATTTTTTTTCCTTCGAAGTGCTTGAATTTTTGCATGTGCTTTTCAATTAAGTAGTAAAACATTCT